>JAZHYW010015116.1:0-230131 GCA_037355805.1 Ixodes ricinus
AAAGCAAGAACTGCGAAAGAAAAAGGTAAACAAAGATAAGGCGTTCAAAGTGCGATTGCTCAACAGTTGTTGTCGACACGCTCAACTTAAAACTTTTTTTTTTTTTGCTTATTTTATTTTGGGGCTAACGAGTCGCGCAGCGACAGTGGTGTTCGGGGAAAGAGCGCACGCTACCGTTCGAATACTCCCTGCCCTCCCTACGCGCGCGCGTGTCCTTCCCCTTGCTTTTGCCATCCTCCACTTTTCCTTTTATTTTACGGTTAAATTTTTTTTTCTTATAACTGCTTTTTCGCTGCGTATCCCCGCGCGCTGGCTTGGCGGTCTGCCAGCACCGCAACGCGAGCTGGCCGCCGGCGCAATCGGACCGCGGCAGAAGCGATCGGCGGCTGTGCTTTGTTCGCTATATCGAGTGACCCCGCCATGGGAGGCCATGGGAGTTCGATACAGAAAAACAACGCTCCTATACTTTTACATGTTATTTTCAATGGGGTGTTTGGACTGTTCGAAATAAACAATAATTCGAAATACCCGGGTGTGATATAACCGGGCTCGACTGTACGTCGCGGTGCTCGGTTCGTAGCAGACAATCATCTTTTTCTCGGTCCGCAGGCGATGTACGGTGTTCTCTTGTTTTACTTCTGTCTGCGAATGGCCCTTTGTAGCAGACAAACCGCATTCTTTGCTGATGTTAGCAGACGAAGCGTATATGAATGCTATCTTCGCTCGCTCAGCGAGAGACAAATTATATCTTTCCCTTGCTCTCACCTTGACCAAAATCGGACTCCTGGGAAAGTAGCATCAATGCCTTCCCCAAAATATTTCAGTTTTTATTGCGCTTATCAGCTGCGTTCAATTTATCTGCACCTCCTGCACTGGTGCAGAAAAGTGTAGGGCGGTGTACTTCTTGTTGTACCTCAATACACATACCGGACATACAAACTGCCCTACACTTTTCTGCACCGGTGCAGGAGCTGCAGGTAGATTGAACGCAGCTAGTGTTTCGACCGTTTAAAATCTTCGAGGGTGCCATTCTGAACCAGCCGCACTTGTACTGTTCACCAAGTAGTTTTTTGTAAAGTGTGCATCATAAAGGAGTGGGGAGTTTAGAAAACTTAAAACTGCAAAAGATAATTTAACAACCAGATTTTCTAGCAGCGCTGTGCCTGGCCTACAATTTATGTGGCAGTTTGAAAGCTGCATGTTTTACCATTGGATGGAATCTTTTTTAGAAAGGCTCAGTCTGCTTCAACTGTGGGTGAGTGACTAAAGGATCGATGCATCCATTTCAGTTCCAGGAATCATAGGCAGCCTACAGGCCCTTGAAGTGGTGAAAATTCTGACTGGCTGTGGAGGTATGTATTGACCTCTTGATAACTATGCATCACATGCAAAACTCTGCTACCAGTGCATTTGTGAGTGAAAAAACCCGTTTACTTAGATTCTTGGGAGACATCACTGGAGACATCGGGGCGTTTTTGCTTTTGTGGCTATAGTAGCATCTCTTTTAGATCATGGAGCGAGTTAGATTTTTACATCCTTGCTTTTTAGTGGTTTAGAAACATGTTATTTTTATGGATAGTTTTATTTTGAATTGGGAGGCTATAAAACACTGGTAACGTTTCACCGACCTTGTTTTCCATTCCACACTAGTTATAGCCGTGTTTCCGTTTTTGGTATTTAATACTGTGCTTGTCTCATCTTGAAGTGACCTTTACATTAACAAGGGAGTTCTTGTTGGCAAAACTTTCTGTGAAATATCTGAAGCTCCTACACAAGTATAATCATAATCCATCCATAGAAACTTATCGGCGAAAAAAAAAGAACACATATCGCATTTTGACCTTTACTGTAACTTGCAGACACGAGTTTTTGTTTTTAGCACATGCAAATTTATTCTAATTTTAGCGTATAATTTAGAATTTTATTTTTGTTTGTTTGTTTGTATCTCTAGAATTGCCCCAGGTGTCATCTGGTTACTTTTACTTTTAATGCAAAAGCATTAAATGTCCCATGGAGGGGACTGGCGTTCTCGGCTCTCGAAGCGCGTGACAAACGGCACTTAAATTCCCCTGTTCCAATGGTCAAAGCCTGTGATTTGTGACAGTGATGTGGCATAGTTTCAAGGAATGCCACCTCATGGTGCTGCGGCTGCTCAGTGATGAGTGAAAGTAGGGGTGCTTGCATTCCTTGGAACAGCGCTCACAACCTACAAGCTGTCATGCAATCTAGCCATCAGTTAATTTAATGAGCGCCCACGGCTTCGGCAGCAGTGCCACAGAAGAGTCATCCCAGAGCACGCGGCAACGGATACGATAATGACTAATTTCCGGCTTTGGCTTCGGCCGACGTTTGCAGACGTGTGTTCTGGTCGTCTGCTACTCCTGGACGGAAGCGCGGGGGTCGTGCGGCGAGTGGCGCTTCGGGGCAGGTCGGCCAACTGCGAGGCCTGCCGGAATCCGTCGTCTGCTCCATTGCAGACGGACTACGCCGCCTGGTGCGGGTCGGGTCCCACCGACAAGGTCAGCCGAAGTAGACTGCCTGAAACGCGTCCTCAACTGGTTTGTTTAGCACCCTGTGCCGCCCACGCATTGAAAGTGGTCCCGAAGTGGCAACGCATGATGTCACATAAGCTGGCGTGTCGTCCCGTCGGATGTCGTGATCTTGGTGGTTGGTCGTATAAGTTCCAGCAACCTGCAGCAGAACGGGCGATTGCTATACTCACCTCTGCTGCGTACCGTTGCCAGGATCGCAGCATTACGATTTTACGACGTCACCGGGCGGAAATCAAGGGACCACATTGAGGATAAAGTTCGGAGATGTGTTCCAGGTGCCATAGCTGAAGATCAGAATAGCAGATGGCCGCCGGGACGGCATCGGTACGACTGGCAACGTGGCTGCCGTGACACCATGCTACTAGTCCCAGACTGTGCCTTTGATGATGCTTTGCAATCTGTATTTTACTACTTCATCTGCACAGCCTATGCTGTTTCTCACAGAGCCAGTCATTAAGATTCATGGAAGGAGTCCAGTAAATGATGATGCAGCAATGACATTTAAAGTTTGAGGGGGGACACTACCTGGGAATGTCAACCTTTGAACCGCTCACTCAATCGGCATGATATTTGCAGGTAATGTTTGCAGCCAGTCAAACCCGCTTATATCGAACTCGCAAAAAAACGTTTACCAGTTCGATATAGCGGGTCATTCGATATAGAAGTTTTAATGAATTTCGACTCTCAAAAATCTACTTTCTGCTAACATATTACACAATGAAATAGTCTTGCATCTTCTGCTGCTTTTTCTTCATGCGTCCGCGATAATGATATTTTTCTACGCTATCGACGAACTCCAAAATGCTGAGGCCGCTGCTTTCTATATTCGCGCATTAACGCCGAACTATGCCGGGGGCACGGAGCACGTCCGAGCAGGAGCACCTTCTCCAGCAGAGCGACGTTTTGCTCTGCAAGTTGGCTTTCCCCAAGGCAGGTGGCCGCATTGGGGGAAAGCCAGCTAGCAGAGCAAGCTGGCTTTTTTTTTCTTCCGGGCGGCCGCGTCAACCACCCGGAAAAAAAAAACAATAGGTAGTTTTCGTAGATCGTTTTCGCCGTCTTGCAACGCTCTCTGCAACCCGCAACGATACCCAGAACTCTACAGTCAAGGCCATCAGCGGCTTCTTCGTTGCGGAGGGGGAAACACAGTCTACGAAAACTCCCCAATATTCTCTTTGCGGACGGAGCGGGGAACGGGAGCACGGAGCACCCTCTCCCCACTGCCTTCGCAAAATAGATTTTTTTTTCTTCCAAACATTTAACGCGGCCGCCCGAAAAAAAAAAAAAAAAGTTAGCGTGCTTTGCAAGTTGGTTTTCCCCCAATGCGGCCGCTCGCATTGGGAGAAAGCCAGCTTGCAGAGCAAAACGGCACTCTTGGCAGTTCGATATATCGGTAGCGGCTGCTATTTTTGTTCGATGTAACCGTAGTTTTTGTTATATGTTATCATTGTAACATTACTGTGCACAAAGATTGTTCGATATAAGGGATAATTCGATGTAAACAAGTTCGATATAGTCCGGTTTGACTGCAGAAGGGGGCATGCAACATTTCAGCCCTGTGAACCAATTTTGTAAGGCGCTATACCCCAGAACGAAGTAAAGCACAGCTTTCCATGGAATCTGCTCAATGAATCTATCGTTGAGAAATGGTGTTGATAACCACATATCTTTCTGGTGGAATGCATAATGGAATACCTGTTGCCTGGTTACTATAAAAAAAGCATTTTACAAGTTGCAATGTACAATTTTTCATAATAAAGGAACATGAAAATGCAAAATTTAAGTGCATAGTAACCGGCTTCATAAAATTTCGGCGTATAAGCCGCAAATACTAAGCCTCTCGACAGCTTCATACTGAAACAATAGTTTTATTAAAGTGAAATTTATGCCAAAAAGTGGAACGGAGAAAAACACGTTCAAGGTTCTCGAACTTCTTTTCTTTAGCATCGCTGGACTGCAAATAATTTATAAAAAAAAATAACTGTGCAGTGTAAACAAATGAAACTTTCTGGGAATACTCTCCAGATGTTAGTGGATGTAAATGTGGCATTTTTCAAAATAGAATTTTTCTGCAGAAATCTTTTTTTTCTTGGGTAGTGTCCCTTTTAAAGAAAGTGGTGTTTGGGGGTAACTGTGCATGACAGTCACACTTCGAGAATCCCAGCAGAGATTGCATTTCTGAGTCGCAATGTTATTGGGGTCTAATCACTTCGTAGCTCCCCTCTGGAAGTCGCAACGATTATGGCTCCTTGTCTGCTCCGTGTAAGAAGCAGATGGTACGGGAGATTCGTCTGCTAAAGGGTTGACATTTTTAGCATTCTTTTTAACGTATAATTCAAAGAGCCTGACTAGTCATTTCACGTTCAGTCCCAAAGATTGCCATTCGTATGTGCCCACAGCATACGTTGCTGTGATAGCTGTCGCGTGGCTAACTTTCCTCTGGGGAGTAATTTTTGTCATGAAATGTATCATTGTTTGCTCGCAGGCATGCAGCATCTCTGTATTGCCCCAGGAACAAAGGATCTCCTATGAGGTAAGCTGCAACATCACTGAAGTGCCTCGTTGTAGTACTAGCAGTAGAACGTTTGTGGGAACCTTTGAGGGGCACTAAATATCCGAGCCAATGTTTCTTGTTGACGAATTCTGAGCCAGCTTGGATGCAGTTAAAAGGATATGAGGGGATGACTTTGGTTCTCAGATGTTCATAATACCAAATGGGGCAGACATGCTGGGTAACACAACGGACGTGTGTTGCCAGTACGGCCACGAAGTCCAGAAAGGTTGCTACCTCTTGAGTTGTCCCATAAACATTGTGCCAGCTTTGATTTACGTTACACATTCTTACGACACTTCCAACTCAGCCACGGTCGCCGCTTGCTTCCAGGAGCTGAAAGAGCGGCTTTCAGACGAGAGTCCGCCCGTGGTGGTGGACGTGCGGCCCGAGGTTCAGTTCGAGATGTGCCACATCCCCGGAAGCACGAGTATCCTTTCGTGAAATAGGGAGAACGTGGACGCACATCTTGTTCCCAGAGGGTAGCCAAACGATGATGGTAAATGTACGGTAACCAGCTAGGTGCAAGGTAGGGTGCCTGGAACACGCCTCCGGCTGCGCGTTTAGCGTCCGAAGCGGCAACAAATTACGCCGCCAAAGCCGGAGTGTCACGCCGTCGGATGTCGTGACCCCGGCGGTCAAGCGTAGAAGTTTTGGCAAAAGCAAGCGCGAACGTGAGTGTCGCCATCGTCGCGGCACCCCAGCTCCCAGCTGCTGAAATTTCTGTGGACCGTTGAGCTGGAGAGCCACCCGCAACAAAACGGGCGTCTGCCACATACGCCACCGTTGCTGCGACACCGCAGGGATCGCGGCCTGCGACAGTGCGTCACTTCTGCGACGAAGTCGGACGGAAATCGAGGGGCCACTTTTTCGGATGCGGTGGACACGCTAGTCGGAGACGCATTTTAGGCACCGTAGTGGTAGAGCTTAAGCAAATAAGTAACATACGCTTCGGAGCAACGACGCTTCAGTCATGGTGGGGCTTGAAATCATTGTTGCCGGCTATCCGAAGCCGAGTCCGAAACTGCAGGAAACGTTTTCCCGTCCTCCAGAAACGCTGAAACGGTCCGCGACAGAGCAAAACGACGTCGCCCAAGGCTCCCGGTGCTGCGTCTACGGCTCGGGAAGTTGCATTTTCGAACCGTTACGCTCGCCGATTGCATCTGCCCTGCACTAGGCACCCATGATGGCGGCGCCCACAAGATTGGGGATCGCAACGCGGCTACTCCGCTAAGCTTATCTAGTGGCTTTAGTAGAGGTTAGTCGGCTCTGGTGGAAAAGTCTGTTGATGCGAAGTGTGTCCTCAGCAATGCCCTTAGACGTTCCTCTGGAGTGCCTGGAAGAAGGGGCGAGTGCTGTGGTTGAGAAATTACGTGAGAGTGGCTCCAAAGAAGGTGGGTCTGCCTCTATTTTCCAGAATGCTTGCAAATGCAATAGGGAAAGAAAACGATGGATATTATAACGTAACTTCTAGAATGCGTTAGAGTACACGAGAACAAAAAACAGCCTTCTGTACCAAGGCTACCAAACTGGTAGCCTACAAGTTTGGCACACTTTTGGGTACTAAAGAGTGGTGAAACCTTCTCGGAATCTCCCGACATGTCCTGGAGCATTGCAGTGTGCCCCTGCGGAAGAATGTAGAGTTGATCCCAATTGCTGGTCTAATTTTGCTCAACCTCCCTTTTTGCTCACTGTTGTAGAGTCATCAAAGTCTGGAGGGTAACGTTGCTACGTTGCACTCTATATGTACGACAGTGTTTTGGAGAAGGTCGGATATTCTCGTTCTTAAAAAAAGATTTGAACGTCGCCTATCTTAAAAAATGAAATCTGACATTGTGTGGCGTTTTGTCTCGCTACGCTTACTGGTTGCTGTTGAAAGTAAAGCACGGATTAACAGAGTCTTTGGATTTGGACACGAAATGTCCGCCTGTTTTGTTCGGGATTCCGACAGCGCAATTGAAATTGCGCTGACTCTCGTGCGGTATTAAAACTAATATTCTGCACGCTTTGGTTTTCTTTTCGGCTTCCTTTCCGAAACTAACCTTAGGCCCGCCTCGGCGGCCAGTGCTCGTTGTGTGCCGCAGGGGCAACGATTCGCAGCTGGCGGTACAGAAGCTGCAGAAACTCCTGGGAGACCACGGCAACGTGATCTGCACCGTCCGCGACATCCGAGGCGGCCTCGAATCTTGGGCCCAGACGGTGGATCCGAGTTTCCCGACGTACTGAACGAGACAGCGCGTCTAACGAACTATGCTCTAATAAGTTTGGAGCGTCTGCAAACCCGCAAAGCACTCGGGGGGTGGGGGTTGATTACTGGAATCTACGGACGGAGCTCGGTGAACGACGAGGCTGATAATACGTCTAAGCCTAAAAAACAGTCTGCACTCTGGTGTTGAGCACGATGTTTCAGCGCAGACTGTTTCATGAGGTTTAAATGTATCATCAGCCTCGTCATTCGTCGAGCCCTCTGCGCAGATTGCAACGACTGGCTCTTCCAAGAACTCCGTGGGAAAGTAGACACTCCAGATTTCAGAGTGTAGTCAGTACTGTGGGTTGTGTGAAAAGGATATGCTGCATTTTCAGATTAAACGTTGCCCAGACCCTTTCCGACTGATCAGTGTCATTTTCGGGTGACTGTGCGGAAAAATTAGTTGCAAAATAAATTCTTAAATTTAGCTGTGTGCTTAAAAAAAAAAAAGGCCCGAGAGTTCACTTTTCCGCAGAATACGAGACAACGAATCGCAGCGAACAATACGAGAATCCAGCAAATGACGAAGCTCGGAATACGAGTACGCCAAAAACGTGCAATCTGTGCAGGGGCAGCGGGCTTACATTTCACATACTCACTGTCCTTGCGCTAGTCATGTGCGAATAGCGGATTTTGAGTTAGAAGCAAATAATGGTTTTGACCGAATAGTTTCAAATCGAATATCAACTCAACTCAACTCAACGGGACAGTCCCGTTGAGTGCGCTTCTCGCCGAGCATTTGTGCACTGCGGGGAAGCAATAGCCGCGGAGCTCACGAGCTCTGCGGGTGTTGCTTCCCCACCTTGCACAGGCGCTCGGTATGAAGCACACTCAACGGGGCTAACTCGCTGCAATGACCATATCTGATACCTTATTATTCAAACTACTATTCAAATATTCGCACAACACCACCTTGCGCACATAGCATTTTTTGGAAATAGTCATATTATGAGCCTCATCATTCGTTAGGATCATTGTGTTGTTCGCCTCGATTCTTTTGTCTCGTGTTCCACGGGGAAATGAAGTCAAACATTTTAGAGTGTAACATTAGATTATTATAAAACGACAAACCCTACTGGGTCGGAATGCTGCTGCAGTTCTCATTAAACCAGTTGAAAAAACATGCTTCTCGGCAACAAAGTAGAGTTCCAGAGGGGTAAACGTTCCCGTGGCATTTTTATTTTCCTTTGCAGAACTGGCATTGCTGTTTGCAGTGACTATTCCAACTGTAGATTACAAATGCACTGGCCAAACCATGCAAACTGATGCAGTGCTGGTTTTGGCAAAGTGAGTCAGGCGTATATACATGTTCATCTATTTCTGGTAAAAAGTGCTAACAGTCGGTCGCCGTCTTGCAAATCTGACATGACATCAAATAACGGTGTGACAATGCATACTTGGATGACGATGATGATGATGCTCCATGTCTCTCTTTCACCTTCACGAATGGGTGGAAACGTGGTTGCCGCCTGTTGGTTGTAATGTATTTAAACATTCGATCGACGTGACAGTTTCTGCTTGTGCTGTTATCGGTTTTAAATTTTCTTGAAAGATAATGACCTGCAACCGGTCAATATTGTAAAGAATGTAATGTAGATGCCTCAAAAAGGAGAAAAGAACCAGCTTGGATCAAGTCACATTCCTCTACGAACATGCCTACGAGTTGTTCCAGTTTTGGGTAGCCTCGTCTCATCATAATGTTCAAACAGTGACCCCGGCTGTTACACAGAGCAAGGCAATGTCTGCTAAGCAAAGATGGAACACTGGACAAGGGGGGTAGAAGTCTGGCCAAACGGAATTCACAAATATAGTAGGCAGAATGAACTAGCACCACACCATAGAACCAAGCTGTCTCGGCTCTCGTAGCACCATGAAAACTAGGAATGATGCGACACCGTTCAGTTCAAACTACCGCCGCTCTTCACGCAAACCCGAGGATGGCACGTTGTGCACGATTGGTTCATTTCGCAGCCGCCACCACCTTCTGCCCTTGCATGTTGAATGTTTTCCTTCTTCGTATAATGACTCAAATGCTGGTACATTCGGACACGGATGCCACGTTTACGGCACCACGAAAGCTACGAATGATGCAGCACTACACGGTTCGAACCGCATACCAATGTTTGCGCAACCTTAGGATTCGCACGTTGTGTACAACTGGTTAATTTCACAGCTACGACCAACATCTGGCCTTGCACCTCGAATGTTTTCCTTCTCCATATACAACTCGGATGACGGTACGTTTGGAAGCGGATGCCACGTTTCCACCCGTTCGTTTTGAATTCATTCATTTTGAATCGGACCGCGCTGCATTGATGCTGCTTCCACGGCGCCTACTTGTGACGATCCGAGACTGTGTAGCGGTCGTAGGATCGCGCCGGATCGTAGGGTTCCCAACGAGACGCCGGGAAGATGTGCTTGTTGCGCTCGTACCATGACCGCAGCAGCACCTTGCCCGCGTGCGACTCCTCTTTCTCCACCGACGCGTCGTTCGTGAGGACGCACGTCCTCGCGGGCGTCATAGGCAAACAGCGGTCCACTTTTCCCGCGAGCCTGGGGGAAAGAAACGGCAAGCGATTACGCGGGCAACGATTTCTGTATGCGCGTGCCGGCTTTGCCCACTTCACTGGTGTCTCTTTAGTTTTTTGTAATCGGTGATGGGTTAAGAACCCGGTAGATGCTTTGGCTGCACGTGCGGCGAAGTGTTATCAAGGGCAGAAAGATTGTGCTCGATGCTCGGGAGTCGTCTACCGGGTTTTTAAACTGTTGCTGATTACGGTGTGGGCTCGTGCCAAGGAAACAGGAAGTGTGCACGACGTTGTGCTTAAAAAGTGTGTGCTATTGTGCTGGCATTTTGTTAAGCCCTTTTGTTTGGCATAATAACTACATGCTTTAAACTGTAACACCCTCGCAACTAATGACAGTATAACCTTGCTATAGTAAAATCGGGTTTTCCAGGGAAAAATTTTTGTGTAGTGCCAGCATCTTCACTATTTGAGCAGCTCAAATGTCTATATATATGTGTTAGAAGCATAGTAGTTCAATTTTGCTTTGCTGCATTGGTATCATTGTTACGTCGGCTTTTACTGAACAGATATTTTACCATAAGCCACGAGGAACATTGTTAGGAGAGTACCAGCACTAACGCTTTGCTTTTTAACATAAATTATGGGAAGCTTTTTTTTTTTTTTTTTGCGTCGTTTCTGGGTATTTGTGAATTTTACATCCGGTATTTCTCGGTGTTGGGTAAGCTGTTTTTTCACCTTGGTGACGATGAAGTCGTAGAAGGTGTAGTGGTGAGGAATGATGAGATCCTCCTTGACGTACATCAGCTGGTCTGCCGTCACTGCTCGCAGTTCGTAGAATTCCTTGCGCAGCAGCTCCATGCATTTCTGATGGGAAAGAATCGAACCACGTCGAAGAACTAAACAAACATGCAAGCACACGATGATCATCCACCGTACGGCGGAAGACGAATTGTAGCATTTGTGTTTTCACAGAAGTTGGGCGCATTTCTAAATTCACCATAGACAGAAAGCTAGGATGACTCTTTTGATACAAATCCATGCTCCGCTGTAGTTTACATTAATCCTACGGTAAGCATCGCAACTCTTCTGCTTGGGAAATGTACCGATGGCAAGCATGATATGGGCTCAGGTTCGTAAAAGCGCACGAGACAATTTAGCAAATTTACGGCCTGAAACAGACTCTGGCTTTGTGTCCTAACCGAGAGAGTGCATGTCTGCTAGTTTCGAACAACCCATTCAACCTGCACTTACAGTTTGTTGCCCTGCACTTACAGTTTGTTGCAATTGTAGCCACCGATAGCTTAAGAAACGCACGACGTGGCATATGTTTACGCTTCTTGCTTCATTCTGCAAGGTTCTAATTGGCTGATGCTATAATCTCACAGGCTGTAGTGTGATAATAAGATATGCCTGGGACTCGCCGCACTCCACGTTTCTTAAATTATTGGCGACCATGGCAACCGCCGACAATGAACGACTATCTAAACCCAAGTGCCTGGCGGATGCGGTGTGCAAAACGAGAAGCTGGACAAGAGGAGACGTCGACACCTCGGATAGACTGGATAAGAGGACGGCTCGTAGCCGCACGTAGTGAGGCCGTGACGTCCTCGCTAGCACTTCAAATGCAGTCTCGAACATTGCTGCGGACTGCCTCACCTGCAAGAACTGGTAGACGCTGTTTCCCTTCTTCATGCGCACCACCCTCCGGTGACCCGACCCGTCCCAGTAGCTGAATGTGATCTCAATGTCTTCGTTCTTGAGGCGCTCCTGCTTTTGTACCCACTCCTGGAAGGAGACGAGCACACCCATAAACCGGCTTTAAACCCGTCGCTCGTCGCAACGGAATGTCGCGGAAGGACGTAACGGTGCGGTAAAAGCTATCATTAGCCACCGTTGCCACAGGCCTGTAACTCGCAGGTTGTGAGCGGCGTCCCCGGCAAGGGAATCCAGACGTTTGTGGAATACAATAACAAAAAATTTAAAATCATTCTGGCATTTTAGAATGATAAAGGCACGAGTTGTTTTTGTAGACAGCAAAGATGTTTGGGCTCCTTCAAATGCTCCGTTAGAGCACACAGATACACTCTGACAAACGGATGTAGACGCTGTTGAATCGTGCATGCTGGGACGCTAGGTCATCACTTCATGTACGCATTGAATGGCTGCGTCCTGCAAATGCTAGCGGAGGCCACGGTGCCTCTTTTGTGGTCGTGCCTCGGCGATGCTATGCCCTCTCCTAGCCGGCAGAAACGAGCCTCTAGAACCGATATTACGAAGCTTTTTAGTTGGTAGTGATTAAGACTGTAGTGTGTTGGAAGGCAAGGGGAAATGGAATGCAATGCGCTCGTAACGTATATCGAGCGACTCCGACAGCACGTACCATGCGCAGTTCCTCCCTCAGTCCCTTTTCGTCTTCTTCCCGGTCCCGGTCCGGCAGGAAGCTCGTGTCCACATCCGGGTTCTTGCCGAGTTTGCGCTTGACCGGCGGCTCGCCGTCCTCCTCGTCTGCTTCCTCGTCCTGGTCGTCTGCTGCTTCTTCCTCCTCGCTCTCGTCCTCCAGTTTGAAGGAGAGGGCGGCGATCTGGCGGTGCGAGCGAGCGTGAGCGTGGCAGACCGAGAGAAAGAACAACGGGATGGTGGTGCCAACCGTGATGCCGCGCCACGTTTCCAATGAGGAGAAAATGCTTCGTTTGCCTTTACACTCGGGTGGCTAGGAACGGCATGCAACCGTACGATTTGAGACACTATTGGCATGGCCCGAAGACAACCGGGTAAAGACTGAATGGCAAAGAATTGTGCAGATCGCCAGCACCGCCAGTGCTGGTGAGGATGTAGAGGCCAAATAAATGTTTCTCTGCTCTGCTATGTTTGTAAGAACTAGTTAACGTGCAAACTGGAGACCTGCATTGCACGCTCTGACACTTGGCTCTACTATCATTCCAGTCAGTTTAAAAGTTGGCAGGCATTATAAACACCGGCATGTTCCGCATCACACAAAAACAAGCAGGTATTATAAACACACGTTTTTGCAGGCTATCCCTGCCCGGCTGCTATTTTTCCAAACTCCCTGATGACTCCTCAAGAGGTTGGTGGCTGCGTGTGTTAACACATCGCAGCTTGGAGTGCAATGAGTGAACAGCTAACGGCAGGAAAACCCAGGGATCCTATTATTCCCACCCCTGTACGTTTTGATCTGGATGAGCATCGTTTTGGCGTGCGCTCGTGCATCGCTACTGCGTGATGCACGTTT
Source organism: Ixodes ricinus (assembly GCA_037355805.1). Lineage (NCBI taxonomy): Eukaryota > Metazoa > Arthropoda > Arachnida > Ixodida > Ixodidae > Ixodes > Ixodes ricinus. The sequence goes on from JAZHYW010015116.1 coordinate 13,127, forward strand.
AAAGACCTCGGGGCTGGCTAGCGGTGGTACTGCGCTGGCTAAACTTGTAATCTACACCGAAGACGCCGGATGCGCACTGGAGCTGACTAACTTCTTGCCGTCTAAACATACGTGCGACACAATTATTTTAAATTATTACTAGTCCCCAATTGTTCCCGGGCTCCCTAATCTCGACCCTGTTCCTCGCCCCTGATCTCTCCATTGGTAGCAATGTTTGGTATGTCGCAAAAAAAGTGTAGAGGACTCTTGGTGCAAAAAAGCCGACCTGTCTCCTCTGCCTCTCCTGCTGTTCCCGCTTCTTCTGAATCTCGCGCTGCCGCTGAAGTTCCCTTTCTTGTTGCCGCTGTGCCAGTTGCCGCTCCCGCTCCTTCACCACATCTTCCTGTTTCGCCTGAAAGACGACGTCAGAAACGGATGACTGACCGGTCACGGCTCCGGACCACGCTCCTCGAACGGTTCGAACCCCAAAGGCACGTTTTCACGTCCCGTTGTGATCTTTCGTCTAATGTTTTCAATTCACAATATTGAGGAGGGTTGCATAGATGAGGTGCTCGACCAGTAGTCAACAGAATAGAAAACCAAACTTAGATAATTTTCTTTTAAATGGGATGCATTTATGGAGTCAGCTCGTGTCTGTTGAATGTAGCCTCGATGGTGACGTCATGCTGGTGATGTCATGTGAACATTGTGATTAAGTCTCGGTTTTCATGCGATTCCATCAGCATTACAGTTGTCGCGCGACACCACGATGCACACGTGACACTGTGATCTCGGGGTGTCGCGTGACTCTGGAGTCACGGCACACTTCCATGTTATATGACATCATGGCGTCGCCCGACGTCGAATCTACAAATGCTACGCATTTAGGGCGTCTATGGGATATACCAAAGACACGGGCAGTTGTTTTTCTTTCTGCGGGAATGGATCGAAGCGTCCTCGGAGCGGCCACCCACCTTCATCTCCGTCAAGGTGACGAGGCCGATGGTGCTAGACTTGAGTTGCTGCTCGACGGCGTCGTAGTGGGTGGCAAACTTGTTCTCCATGGTGGAGAGCTTGAGCTCGTCCTCGATGCGCTTCTTCCGCAGCTCCAGCTCCTCGAGCGCCTTCTCGCGCTTCTTCTTGAGGTGCATGGCCCTGCCGGCCTCGCTGGCCGCCCCTTTGTACATCGCCATCTTGGGCCCGAGTCTGTTCTTCTCAAGACGTCACCGAATGGACGTCGGCTGCGCCTGAAAAGGAGAGCCAAATGATGTGGCTCCCATTTACGGTGCCTGGAAATGCGTCTCCTACTGGTGTGTTTAGCGTCCTATCCTGTCGAATGACGTCATCAAGCGAAAATCGAGGGACCACTTTTGAGGGTGCAGTAAACACACCAGTCAGAGATGCGCTTCGGCACCATAGTACAAGTACGTAGGCATGCACTGTGCAGACTGTTTTCGAGTGGCTACAACTTGAATCTGAGCGGTGTGCATGCAGTAATGTGTATGTTTGCCACTTGGGACTAAGCTAAAAAGAAACGCTGAGGCAGCAATAGCTTTGTGAACATATACGTAAGCACCTCTGGTACTCCCGACAGTATGCACGGTCCTGCCGGAGTCTTCGGGATTTTCCACGAACATCACGTCGTGTGCATTCGACAGAGTACTTGCTATGCCAACCGAGAGAGGGGGCCAATGTGGAAAGCAAGTCATCTGCCTCTTGTGCAGGAGTTGCGGTGACGTCGGAACAACGCCGAGTTCTGATTAAAAGGATATTGGGTAGAGACCTCAAGGCAGCCTGCTTTGAGGTCCACCCACTATACTTCAATCGGAGCCAATCGGAGCTCGGCGTTCTGATGTCATCACGACCCCCTGTGCAAAAAGCAGAACTTGCGCTCCGCGTAGTATGCCATGTGTGAGACTACAGGCTTGGACAGGACAAATATGTGACCACCCGATTCAAAAGGTATACAACGAGCATATTTGTCTGCTCTCTGTATAGAGGTACAGTGACATCATGGTGCCGAGCTCTGATGGGAGGGTACAATGGACTGTACTCGCTGTATCCTTCAATCGGAGCGAGCAAGTTGGTCAGGATGCCGTGTCCAGTGTCGTCTGCTAGTCATGCCATGCCTTCCTACAAATTGCACAAATCCACTTTTTTTTTTTATACGAACGAGGATTTGGTTTTTGAGAAAGGGGAGATGAAGTTAAATGGTTAAATAACACATTGTTCCTGTTAACTAGCAACTACCAGACTGGCTACAACGGGTGAAGATCGAACCCAAAGCTGCGATGTTAAAAAGCGTCTACCACACGGAATCACTCCCTTTCACTTTTTCTCATACCCCCGTCATGCGCGAAGTGACGCGTTTTAGTCGACTTGCTCGTCGTATATCCACAAGCATCATCATCATGAACATCGGGCGACTCGGTTCGTCAGCTCGGTCGTCTGCGTCTGTCGTTGAAATTTTCAAGGATGATGTTCCCATGTTTCACAGAGAACGGAACAACTTCTTGGAAATTCACAAGGTAAGGCCCACCACTGGAATACACCTTCGACGAAAGTTTGAGCTTACTATGCACAGACGAGAGAAAATGAGTTGAACTGGTTGGTGACCTATGCGAACAGCGTTTTGGTGTGCGAGATCGAAAATTATAAGCGTTACTACTTTCTAGGCAGCAATGTTGATGAATTATCTCACTATTCTAAGCACCTGACTGGAGGAAAACAATAGATTACCAAGGTTTGTACAGAAAACCATCAGCATGTTAAAAATCGGCATGGAACAACCCAGAAATTTCTAAGGTACGAGAGAAGTTACCAGGCAAGTCGCGCGTTCGTCGTGATCCCTGGCACAGTCTCGTCGTTCGGTGTCAAAGGGAACTTGGAGTACCCCAAATGCAGGTGACAACTAACACAAATACAAGTGAATCCACAGAACACCAATGAAGAAAGCTGAAAAGCTAGCAGTACAAATTCCGATAGCTCCTTCGGCCACTGTACGACTTTGGCCACTTTGGCTGCGCTGCGCGGCTGCAAACCTACCGCTTCACCATCTGAGCGCCAGCTACGCAACATATACAAGCATCTTTAAAAAGAATGTTTTAATTAAGTGTTTAATAACTTTTTATAGTTAGCAATAGTCAGTTATTTGCCATTATTCGTACCAGCTTCGATTGCCTACGTGAGTTGTCTCTACTTTTCACGGCTTTCACCCAACAAATATTGAAAAGATTACAGCTAACGCCAAGGTATGAGTGGTGGTGTTTTTACAAACTAAACACTAGCTAGATCTTTCTTTTTAGCGCCGAAAAGTCAAGGGTGTGCATATCGAAGTGGCCGCAGCAGCCGAAACGGCTGAAATCGTGAGCTTCTCTGCGTATTCATCATCGTTCGCGTCACTGCGGCCTCTTCCTTGTGTCGCCACGGCAGCCACGGTTCACGTCGTCAAAGGGTCAAAAGTTGCGCTTTCAACTGACAAGCGAGAGCACGGAACACAGAAATCAGGTATTTCGTCCGTGGTTTTCCCGTAGAAATTTATTGCCCATCCCGAGTGTGGCTGGTAGAGCCTTGCAGCATCCTGTTTGCTCGGAATTGAAAGAGGCAGTTTTTAAACACGTAACTTCTGCCAGCACGTTACCGAGTACGTAGCCTACGTGTACTACGTTTCGTGCTTTGTGGAATTCGTGCCTTGTCTGGTGTCGTCCGTAATGGAATGCTCGTGTGGTTCGTTGGACCGTTATCTTTGGCGATTCTTTTGACATACATACTTTGACAGTAGGTTGCTGCTCCCAAATCGTGTAGTCCGTGTGAATGTTACGTGACTGTCTGATGCACGGCGGAGCGTTTGCTGCACGATTCCGTTCTCATTTTGCCGGTGGAAAAAAAAAAAAAAAGACCCAGGCACGCTTATGAAAATAAAATACGCCGATATGAGAAAACAGAAATAACAAAACCCACACGCAGGAGATTTTTTTTTCTTTTTATTATTATTTTACTGCGTGGTCTTTTTCAAATACGTTAAATATAGTCGCAGTACGAAAAAAAAATACTGCATCCTGTTGCCGGTTAGGAGAAACGGGACAACTTCCATAAAGCCCTGCATTCTTTCCCTTTAGCAGAGAGAAAACTGGAGAGGAGGCGGGTGGAGAGGAGGAAACAATCAATCATCGCGAGCTGAGCTTTGTGGGGCTTATCCTGCTTTTCTTAACCAGCAACAGATTATTATGTTTATGTTTGCAAATACGCAGCTATACACCCCCCCCCCCCTCCCCCTTTTCCCCTTTCGTTTCCTAACAGTGCATTTAAAATATTTTCAGCCACTAAAAGGAAAAATAAATACACAGGGCAACCAGGAGTTGCAGTTACAACGAGCAAGGCAACTTCATGGCAACCACGTAACAAAGGATGAGCACCATGAAGTGTGTTTGCCAGGTGAGCAAATATATGTACTCGTAGCCTGTTCGCTAGTTGCTCGCCGATTCAATCGCAGATTTTTGCTCCAACCCGAATCCTTCAAGCCATTTGTGACTGGAACAGCCTACCACCTTCTATCGTCACCATCATAGATGCCAAAGTTTTTCTCTCAATGTCACGGGTTCATCTTCATCTTTCTTGTTATTAGTATTTGTTTCCATTTTATATCTAACTGAGGTTATCCATGAAGAGGCAAAAAATTAACCTGTGTTTTTGTTTCTTGATTTATATAAACATGTATTATGTTTAATTTATTATGTTGATTTGTATAAACATGTACGTAATGCCCTAACCGGGCTCTGAAGGCGTAAAAATGAAATATGGTACATGGTCTCGTAGCTGCGTGTCTCGACAAAGCGAACCATTTCTTTAGGCCCGCTTCAGACGGGGCAATTTCACCCAGCAACTTGATGTCGCAACACCAGCAACATGGACCGCCCGTGTTCACACGCAGCAACCAGATTGCTACGTCTTGCCATCATAATCATTCAATTTGATTTTGCTTTCACTATTTAGACGCACAGCTACGTGCTAAAAACGTGTTATTTTATCTTTGAATGGCATTGAGAATACTAACTCATCTTTCTGAAAATGTTTATATCCAAAAACGATCCATTTCAAACCAGAACCAAGTCTTTAGCTGTCACCATCACCGCCACACGTGAAAATATTGCATCCCTGATTGGCTGCTGCCGCTTCAAACGTCTCCGAGTTGTTCGAGTTGCTCGTCCGTTTCGAGCCGAACCGGATCTCAGCAATTCGTGTCGATCTAGGAAAAGCTGGGGAACAACTTTCTCAATAGCTATTTCTCAAGTGTAGATAATTAATAGCATACCGGGAAGAGCAAACCCTGGGTATTCCTAAAATGTGGTTGGTTTGGGTAGCTCGAAAAGTGCCCAAATTCACCCGTTGACGGTCGTCGCCGTACATGTATGGCGGTGATTATACATACTAGAGTTCCCGACGAAACGCTTAAGCACGCGCACCGCGGGAGATGTTGCCTGTCTGTGATGTCTTTGACGAACTACAAACGTTATATTCGCATGGTGCTTCACTTTGCTGGGGCCATTTATAGTATTGAAATTAGATGCTCTGCAGATGTGCGCAGACGGTCGCTTCGCATATCGGCTGCTCTGGCTGTAGTGTCAATTAAAGCACCCGCTCTTCCAATTTAGACTTTAAACGCTTCTCAGAATTAAATTCAGAGGATGCGAGCTTACCACCGGATAGAAAAGCTCTGTAAAGTACCTTTAGTTCGGAACCTGAGACTGCCGGAAAGTCGCGGAAGCGGGTGCGCCAAAGTAATACCGAATGGAAGAAAGGTGACGTTTCCCCATCACTATATCCATTCGATGCTTCTAAACTTGAACAGCTTGCAAGCACTGTACATGCTTCTGCTGGATAATTAAGAAAAAGACCTGTGCATTGACCCTTTGTTTATACTGTTCCTTTAGAAATAAAACTTAAACCGCTAAAACACATATATAAAAAAACAAATCGTTAAAGGGGAAAGGATTGCAAAGTCTCATGACCGATTGTCCCTAAAAACCAGGAGTGCGGGTGTGTGTGTGAGAGCTGCGTCAGCGGAGGCAACAGCCTCCACTTGCACCAGGAAATCGAGGCCCTCAAGCGCCAACTGCTGGAGCGAGACTGCCACATTGTACGCATGGAGACACAGGTCAGTGCACCTCGTAGTTTGTCAGCTGTTGCATGGCTGGCCGGGTGGCAGTGGCTGAGACATTTTGTAATGGGTGGACAATTGCGCCACCTGGCCCACGAACATCATTAATATAGATTGCATACAACAGTGGAACACTGGGTCCAAGAAAGGATGTGAAAACAGCATGTGAATGTAATAGAGAGGCAATGGAATATGCAATTTTCGTCTTCTCTTCTAATGTTTTACTTTTTTTCTGCGTGCTGTTGCATCGTTGCTTACCTATTTCTTCTTATTCATTGATTTGCACGACTGTTTGCTGACAATGTTGCTGTCTAAGCAAATCTCTGCACTTCGTTGGTTTTGGAATCCACAAGTCCCTGGTTTAACAGAAAGTGATTTGGAAGGTACCTAAAATGCAGGTACAAATTAGTTTGATGAGTACTGAAGTGAGCTTCATGATTCCAACTGTAGCCTATAAATGAAATTAGCTATGGTAGCTTAATTACTTGCTATTGGTTATTTTGTAGCTGTGGTTGCGACTTTTGCTCCAGTCAGGCTTGGCTATGTTGAAATGTTTAACGACTGCCTCTCTGTCCGCGCATTGTCGCACATTGTTCACGTTTGGGACGTTTTTGTCGCAGGTACTGGAAGGTCCTCCCCAGGGACGCCCCCCAGAGGTCCAGGGGACGTCGTGCCGACAGGAGACCTGCCAGGACAAGTGGCGCCGCCTTCAGGACGGTTATCGCAAGCTTCAGAAGGTGAGTTGTGCCTTCCCCTTTGAAGCAGGCGCTGCCACAAGAGCCGTTATTGAGGGGCTCCATCACTTCTTTGTTTTGATCTAGAATTTGCTGAAAGCTGAAATTTTGAGCTCATAACTAGTTAATATGTGAATGGTGGATTTTGAGTTCGAAGTGTATAGTGGTTTTGGCCGAATATTTTTGAGTTGAATATTGAATAGTTTCTCAAAGCTTAAACTTGTGAAGGTTGTTCCCAACCTTCCTCTTGTCTAGTTCTCAGGTTAGTTAATTTTAATGTAAATATATGAACTGTGGCATTTAAACGAGAGATTTGTTGCAGCTATCCTAGTCGAGGGGTTTTACAAATCTGCTTGCTATGTACAAATATACTTTCTTCCGATTCAAATAAAACAAAAAAGAAAACAAGCATGAATAATGAATGCGGGCTGATAAGACATCGCTGCCTAATATACTTCTTGCATAATTGCAGCGGGTTTTATCCCGTTGAGTGCGTTTCTCACTGGGCACCTCTGCACTGCGGGAAAGCAATACCCGCGGAGCTCTTGGGCTTTGCAGGTATTGCTTCCCTGCAGTGCACAGGTGCTCGGTGAGTAGCGCACTCAAGGGGCTAACGCGTCACAATCAACACTTCAAAAAATATGAGTATCGCAGTTACTCAGAGCAAATATCGATTAGCGTATTAATAAAAAGTACCATTTGAAAATTAGAATATTTGTACAACGCTACTCTTAACTACTCGCAGTGGTGTAACTGCTGCGCCATTTGTGCCAAGCTGCTGCCAGAATGAAAACCCTGCTACATGCTGCTCCAGACATTCTATTTGTGCACAATTTGTGCCATGTCTGCACCAAAATGGAGCTGTTTTCAAAAAGGAACTGAAGGTGTCTGGCACTTGGCATTCTTGGCGATGCCACTGAAAATTAAGAAAGTACAGTTGTTTTTTCGGATGCCGAAGTACTATGTGCAAAGAGTAGGGTTGCACGAATATTCAAATTATCAAATTCTAGTTTCAAATTATACGCTATTTGATATTCGCTTCAGAATTAACTGCAATATTTATACTTTTCGAAGTGTTGATCGCGGCGAGTTAGACCCCATGAGTGTGCTTTTCCCAAGCACCGATGCACTGCAGAGAAGCAATACCCGCAAAGCTGACACCGTGCTCACATGACTCGCTTTGCCGCAGCGCAGCCACGCACTGAGGTGAAAAACACACCTTCAAAGTGGTATAACGCACGCACGCGCCTAGTGTAATAAAAAAACGTGATTTGTGTTATTTATATTGCAGTAAAATCTTCAATATTTAACTGTGGCTTTTATGCAAAGGTGCATGTTAGGCAGCGATGTTTTAACAACCTGTGTTCATTACTTGTGCTTGTTTTGTTTTAATTCAGAATTGAAGAAAATATTTTCATATAGCAGGAGATATATAAATCCCCTCAATTAGGTATGGCGGGGCTCCCTTGTACTTTTAATTTTATGTCAAATTTGTCATTTACTTGCCATCCTAATGTAGGCATTGGACTGTCTGAAGTCACAGTCTATAACTATAGCTAGGTTAAATTTAACGGAGCTCATAAGTGGGCAGTTTGAAGTTGGGGACAGCCTTTGCAAGTTCAGCTGAGTTTTTATTTAAGCATGGTGTAACAGTAGTGAAAGGCTGGGAGAAAGGCGCAGCAACTATTCAATACTCGGTTAAAATGTATTTGGCCAAAAACACTACCTTAAATCCCGAAAGATGCCTGACCAATAGTGCAGGAAATCAGGGTTGGCGCAAAATGGCGCATTCGATGCAGGAGTGGAATTACTGAACTTAGGAGTCCCTCAGAGTATTCTCGGCCGTCCCTGCCCCTATGTAAAGAGTTCGTCCAGTTTAAGCACTGTTTCAGAATATCTGAGCCATTCATTGAAGCACGACTGGCATAAAATACCGTAGAAGCACCCACTTCATTCAAGCGCCCACTATGAACATTTCCCAAACTTGGGATTCTGCATACGATACGTGAAGTGCCCGATTTGACTGTACAAGCACCCATGCCTAGATTATGCCAGTTTTCAGTGAAAATGGGCTGGGTGCTCCCCTGGTCTCTTATGGTATGTGCCAGACTTTCCCCTCGTATGTACATTATGTCATTATTGTTTCCGAGATCTATAGGCTCCCGCACTGCTTTGTCGCATTAATGCCGAGACCAGGAGTTTCTCCATTGTGTGTTGGGAGAGATGGGCATTTCTCAAGACTAAAAAGGTTTGAGAACTCCTGGCTTAGAACTAGGATTACGTGTCTTTGGAGCTTATTTTTGTAAAATTCTGGGTTTATCGGAGTTTATTTTTTTTGCGAGGTTCCCAGTTCTATGAAATTCGGAATTTAATTTTACTTTGTTTCTAATTTTTCAAAATTCAGTACTTCAAGATTTTAAAGGAAACTAAACTGGCCTCTCCCCAGGACCGCTGACGCTAAGCTATTAAAAACCTTCTTCCGTAAAATGCCATCTTTTTTCTTTTTTTTGCCATCAGGACTTTGAAATATTGAGTTTTTTTTTTGGGTAAATCCGAATTGAAAAATTTTTTACTAACGAGTGTCTTTTTTAATTTTTTCCTGATTTATTTGAAAATGTGAAACTCTTCTTATAACATTGTCAGAATTATTTTCAGCACAGGGCAAGAGAATGACACGCATAGAATATACATAGGTTGCAAGGGCTCTAGTAGACTGACTGAAATTCGAAACTCAAACCAAATTTTAATAAAAACAAAATTTCCTGACGTTTCAGGGCCAGCTTGGTCTCTTAGTCATGGGTGACTGTGGTTTGGACGGAGGGGAAGCCAGTTGCGATTGCTGCGTTCGGGTTTTTCCACGAAGCAACGTAGCCCTGACACATAGAAGCTTGGGAGAGTGCCCGACGACCGTTGATGTTACCTTTTGTTGTCTGGATGTACCAGGATTCTAGGTGCAAACGTTTATGCCAGTGTCGTTCCGTGCCCAGGATCTTGCTTTTGGTGAAGGACATGCTTTGACCCAGCTTCGCTGCGTGTTCAGCGAGGGCGCTGGCTTGAACGTCGTTCTTCTTCACGTCGTATTTGCGGCGTCATATTTGATTGCAGTCACTCACAAACCAGTGTCCACCATCCGTCACCGACTTCCCTCCCCAAGGACAGACAGGGAAAGGAGAAGTCCCAAGGCCTCATCTATCGCACCCCTTGCGCGGACTGCCCTGCTGCCTACATGGGGAACCAAGAACTTCCCAGAATGCCACCGCCTCCACAAATACGACGTGAAGAAGAATGACGTTCAAGCCAGCGCCCTCGCTGAAAACGCAGTGAAGCTGGGTCACAGCGTGTCCTTCGACAAAAGCGAGATCCTGGGCACAGAACCACACTGGCGTAGACGTTTGCATCTAGAATCCTGGTACATCCAGACAACAAAAGGTTACATCAATAGGTCGTTGGGCACCGTCCCAAGCGTCTATGTGTCAAGGCTTCATCGCTTTGTGGAAAAACCTGGACACAGCAATCGCAACCGGCCTACATAAGCAGCTTCCCCTCCGTCCAACCCACAGTCACCCGTGACTAAGGGACTGAGCCGGTCCCGAAACGTCGGGGAATTCTGTTTTTATTAAACTTTGGTTAGAGTTTCAAATTTCAGTCAGTCTATTGTTTTCCTAACCAGACAGATTTCTGTCAAAAATGCTTACGTTCAAGTGCTCTGTGCCACCCCACAGATGGTGCCAGCATCTTCTCTCGTAAGCGGTTACAAGCAGTTGCAACGCATTCGATCGGTCAGACTGAAATGTGCGGACCAGTCTTGAGGAATAAGGCACGAATGAGTCCCGCGTCAATGTCCCTTCTAACGCACGGCCGAAAACCAACTGCCCACAGGTCAACCAGGGTCTTGAGGACAAGCTACTCCGGGTGGTGGACCGATGCGAGACGGAAAAGAATGCGCTCAACCGGGACCTTCAGGAGCTCACATCGAGGCTCGTGGACGCTCAGCTGGCTCTGGCGCAGCTCCGCGAAGAAAACGTGGGTCCTTTGTTCCGGCGTGCCTGCCGCGTCCTTAAACGTGATCCTTCGATGTCCTCCCGATGATGTCGTAGAAGTGTCGTGTTGTCGCCAGTCCTGGCAGTGTCGTAGGGGCGACGGTGGATGTGGCGGAAGCCTGTTTTGCTGCAGGTCGCTGTTCTGCTTGGCGGTCCCCAGAAGCTTTGGCAGCCGGGAGCCGGGACCACGCGATGACGGCGACACTCGCGTTCGCTCGTGCTTTTTGCCGGGACTTTTAGCGCCAAACGCCAGAATCGCAATGTCCGACAGCATGAGGCTTGGGCTTGTGTAACGTCTATTGTGATATCCCGAGGTGCCCACCCCGAAGGATAGCCCACCAATATTTTTGGCACGATTTGCTTTTTATAAAAAAAAGAAAATGCCGAAAAATAGTTTACTCCCGTAATTGCGGGGCCCTGGCCAATGGTTACCTCGGCAGAAATGTTGTTTTAGCCACGGTTGCTGACTGGGAAGGATGGTCGTCTTTGGTGATTTCAAGTTTCGCAGGTCACGAAATGTAAAACTGACATTTTTAAACTTTTTTTGATCGCACGCCGAATGTTAGCCTACTGTTTATTTTCACCCGATTTGCTTTCGATTTTAAGAGGGCCATCTCTCGGGATGTTACGGCAGGCACGTGCGCATAGTGAATTTTGAGTTCGGAGCGAATGGAGATTTTGGCCGAATGTTTTCAAATCGAATATTGAATGGTTTTTCTAAGCCTTTCGCTACTGCACCACGTTTGAACCAAGATCCAGCTGAACTCGTAAAGGTTGTTCACAAGCTCCAGTGCCTACATTGGGATGGCAAGTAAACGACGCAGTGGTCCTAAAATTAAACCCCGTAGAGATGCCCAGCTATACCTAATCGGGGGATTTATGAATGTTCTTCCCATATGCTAACATCTTTTCTCCAGTCACGAATGATTACCACGGGTTGTCGGGGCATCTCTGCTTAACACATACTCGTGCATAATAGCCAATTTAATTTTGATAATTTTATTGCAATGTAGATATCACCATACATAAAGTTGTTATTTTTTAAATATACCAGGCACGCGCGTTACTATCTTGTTTTGAAAGTTTGCTTTCCTCCTAATTAAGCATGTGGCTGTATTATTTGTTCCTTGTTGCAGTATTGATTGCGGTGTTTTAGCCCCGTTGAGTTCGCTTCTTAGGCAGCACCGATGCACTGCAGAGAAGCACCACCTGCGGAAGGGAGCTCCGTGGGTGTTGCTTTTCCGCAACGCATCGGTGCTCGGTAGGAAGAGCGCTCAACAGGGCTAACCTACCGCGATTAACACATCGAAAAATACAAATATTGCAGCTCACCTCCATGCGAATGTCGAATAGCGTATTATTAAAAATTACTATTTGAATTATTCGCACGGCTCTAGTTGATGTATGGGCGAAACAGGACGCTAAACACTTCAGCCGAAAACACCTTCCGGGCACCATAGTATAGACCTTCACGAGATGAAAGCACTTAAACAAAGAGAGACAAGGACATACAAACCCATCCTCATCCCTCTTAACTCAAATGCTTTTGTCACTTGAAATAACTTTTATGTTTTGGCCTTATGGCCCTGGAAAGGTCACTCTGTCTGGGTTGCACTACGTCGATTTCTGTACTACGGATGAAGACCATTCAGCGGGTCGTACTCTCATCAGTTTTGCTTGTTGTTTCTCACTGTCACGTTATGTCCCCCCAAGAGAAATCTACAGTGCTTTTTGTGCCGCAAGAATGAGCTATACATTGCCCAAAACGCTCATTCTCTGCCCGAATGCAGCGCTAGTGCTCCAAACCAGATGCCGGTTTCAGAACTAACCGTTATCCTATTAAAAAGTTATAAGTGATTTCGTGAAAATTTTAATGGGAAAATGGGGTTGTTTTCGGTAACTGGTGCCATTTAGCTCCTTCGGTCGCCATTTTCTCATTAACTTTTGAATAAATCAACAGTTTGTTCTGAAGCTTTGGCATTTGGTTCGGACTGCTAGCACTAGAGAGTTCGGGCGGAGAATGAACGTTCAGCCATGCCTAGTTTTTTTTTTTTTCTTTTGCAGTAAAAGAAAACCTGCAATTCTTTTTTGTGGGGGGGGGGGGGGGTACATCTTGTGTAATAATAGTAAGACCTGCCAGCTGTCTTGGGGCACGACAAGGCACGGACCGATTGACCGGCCGATCGTTGAATACGCATCGATTGGAGATTCTTTGCGTGCAGAGTCGTGCTCAATGGCCAAATCCTCGCCGCCATCTTTGCAGGAACAGTATCGCAACGACTGCAGCGTCGCGGTGCAGCTGCTGCAGTGCAAACCTTCCAGTTTTGTGTCCTCCAAGTACAGCACTGTGAGTTTCGTGAAAGCAGTCGTCACCACGCTCATTAGTTATTGCTTTTGAAGGTGGTTTTCCTGAAATAAGGGGAATAGCGCAGGCTAGCTGGTGAATGGTCATACTTATACAACTTCAAGACAAGGAAGAAAAGAAGAAGAAAAAAGGGACAACACAACACATTTGAGACATCGTTGTGTTCTTTCCCTTGTCTTAAGGTCCTGTAAGTGGTTTTCATCTTATGCAAAATGTGTCCATTCAGAAAATTTGTAAAACTCCCGGTACATCCAGTCACATTCCACTTTCTCGACGCTCATTTAAACATAGGTAACTTCCGATCTCGTCCTGGAATGAACGGGAACTACACCTCAGTCGCCGTATTTATTCCCTGGTGTGAAATTCGCCTTTCCTAAATTTTGTTTGGTGGGTCCTTCTTTTTTTATGAGTGTGGACCTTCATTGTGCAAGATGTAGGCAATGTCGACATTTACGACAAAGGGGGATAGGCAGAGCACTAGCCAACGGCCCGCTCTTCCAACGATCCGAGGCCCGGAGGCGTCGATTTGTGCGTGCGGCCACTCTGCGCACCATTCTTCGCACACTCTGTAACTGCGTGCGACTATATACCAACGTTTTTTGTGAAAACGACCATTTACTGGGGTGAGACCTACAGACCAAAAAATATGGTACTTACCAAGTTTACTCGCACGATGAGCGCATGCCCACAATGGCCATCAGTCTTTGGACTTTTTTTTTTCACGCTTGTAATGAACAGCACCTCTAATTTTTTACTTGGCCAGCCACTGAGCCAATCTTTCTTGCAACCAGGCAGCCAAGCCAAGCATGGCAGTATACGTAGCTTGCACTGACGTCACTTGGTCGGATGTAACGGGGAAAGGGTGCGTGAGAGCGTAGCTTCCGTCGCGTTAACGAGGCTCATCTGACCACCACAAAGAAGGGCATCATGCACGCATATATATGCCAGCCACATATACGCGTGCATGATGGCTGCAAGCGTGAAGTTGTGGAAGTGATCAACGGTGAAACCAAGCGGTGCGTGCAGCTAACAAAGCTGGAGTCGAGGAATTTCCCAGCCCCGGATACGTTGTGTCCGTCGGTTGCATTGAGTTCAACGAACACGCCGTCATCCGGGGTCCGCTTCTGGAAATCGCGACAGCGGTTAGGCTCCGGAGCAGTTGTGTCGCTCTCCTTGCCAAATGAGCTTTGTAGGGCGTCTTCGGCAAAAGAAATGCCGAAGGCGCCCCAAAAAAGGTTAGCAATTTATAGAGCACGGTCACTGCGGTGCGTCCTCGACCAGCCGCGGGTGTGCCTCCGTCGGTGGAGACGTGCCACAGTAATCCGTTGCGCCAGATCGGTACCTAAAATGACGTTCGCGCAAAGCGTGTAAAGCGCACAATCTTGGCCCGCGTAACGAACGCACCCCCAACTATCGGGATAAAATAGTGCGTTCATTATGCGAGTAAATACGGTATTCCCATGGTCGCCGACCGGACGAGAACCTCACTACTCTGTCTCGGAGAGCTTACGCGCGTGCATATGTAACCCATGGCAAGCGCTCACCGGAGGACGAACATTCGAAAAAGACGCCTTGCTGTTCTCGTCGCGCCGGCAACCATTCCAGCTTAACTCGTCGCGCCGGCAACCATACCAGCTTAACTGTTCTCGTCGCGCCGGCAACTCTACCAGCTTTACTCGACAACATTGCTGCGACATTCGTCGACGGCAATGTTGTCGTCGACGAATAGAAATTGAAGACGCGTCTGCGCGGCTCGGCGTGCAGCTTCCAAGCGAGCTTCAGGAGAAAGTGCGCAGCCACCTGGGCAGCCGGGCCGTGCGCAGTCCCCCGAGGCCCGGGTGATCCGGGTGCCCATGCCCACCTTCCCGCCCACCGCCATGGTCTACTCGGTGCCGCCCGAGGAGCCGCCTTCGCCGCAGGAGCCCGCAGAGAACCCCCTGCCGGACTACATCAGCGCCGCCGTCATGGCCAAGGTAAACCCGACCCGGCTCAGGCCCGAAGGTGGGCTCGTGCACCTGCGACCGCTTACGACAGCGTACTTTAAAACTTCTTGGGATGTCCTTAACAGGAGAGCACGCTGGCACCATCTATTGAGTAGCAGATGGGCAGTTGCCGTTCCCGTATATTTCCTTTTTCGTGCGTCATTCTTTCTTGACCAGAAAATCTTTATGACAATGTTGTAAACGACCATTTCTCGTAGATAGCACATACGTTTGATCCTGCACGTTCTGCGAAACATGTGCTCCAGTGAAAATGCAGTTCTAGGCTCGCCTGATAGATGATGACAGCATGCTTGGGGCCCTTTATACCGAAGAGTTTGGCCGACGGGCAGTGCCTGTCGCCCGTTGGAAGCGGACTTCGCGATGCCAAAATATGGAGGTCTTTGGTTTTGGCCACTTCGTTCTGAGTGCACTAGTTTGAATTCACAGTTAGTTGTTTCATGAACACAACTTCTTGTACTTTACATTTCGTTATTCCTGCGATTATTCACCATAACCAAGCGCCGGTCTTTTTTTTTTTTTTTTCATCTCCAAAATGTGAACATGCAAATAATTTTTTTTTTTTTGGTTTTAAACGAAATGACGCTTTTTCGCACCAAAGGGTATCTTGCACTTGAGCGCACATGTTTGCGGCGCCTCTCCTAGATGGCACCCGTCGCGACACAAAATTTGGGCGGTGGTAATTTTTGAGGCATAATATTCAAAGTATCGGAAGTTCACTTTGGACAAAAGAGGAATGAATTTAAGATGATATAATTTTAAGAGATTGTAGCAGATAAGCAAGTTTGCGCTGTTAATTGCGTGTATGCCACCAGACATGCTTACGTTAACCAGAAGCACTTTCATTACGACGACGGGTCCTCTCATGCTTGGCGTGCCTACTTCTGAGTGGGTCCGAAATTTGGTGCCACAATATTGTGGAGGTAAGATGCTATCTCCTGGTTGCCTGTTGCTGTCAGAGTGTTCAAAAGAATGCAAAACTCTCCCCTAAATGAACTGAAACCTGACCTAAACTTTACCTAACCTGAACCCAACCGAAACCTGACCTAAATTTTAGTTGACCTAAAGCTAAACGAACCAGTACCAGGTGTGTGGGAACTTGGTCCCCTGGGAGTGTATGTGCATTAAAAGCACTTGGCTCTCAGGCTTAGGCACACGCGTTTAGGTGCTTTAGAACTGTTAAAAATAAAGCGATATGCAGCTTTTCTTTTTTCTTTTTTTGGCTGGCTTTTTGGGTTGAGGCGCACAAATATAAAATTTTTGATTGCAAATCGAATATGAATATTTCAACATTTAATGTGAATTGTTGAGCATAGATATTTTAAGTAGCTGTGAACTTTTTCTAGAAAGTGTGCCAATGAAAAGGAAGTTTTATTACTTGAGATACATTTCACATATTTGTATTAAGAAATACACCCTAGTAAGATGAGTTGGATAAAACATAATGTAACATGGCAAGCAAAGCAATGACTACCTTATTTATTGGAATAGAGCTCGAGGCCTTTATTTTTTGGCACTGACTTTTGAAACCAGGGGTCAAACTCTAATTACACCCAAAAAAAGGCTGGCCTACAGTAGTAAGCAAACTTTTCGAGACCATTGAGCATCAGTGGAGCCAACCGAGATTATCCGATATGTCAGTCTTTCTCTCAGTATGCCAGTAGAAAACAGTGAAGCTTCACATGTGTGCACCAGTGGGAAGCAGTGCAGCTTGATGCCAGAGCACTGGTTCGAAGCAGCAAAGCTTGACGCAAGCAAATCAAAGAATTGTGAAAACATTCATAGTTTTTTAATGTATTAAAAAAAAAAAAAAAACTTGAATACTTTGACCAGTAAAATTGTGCTGAGAATCGAGTAGCCAACACTGTTGGCTAATTATTTGAAGTTTTAGATCTTTGCACACCTCAACTTTTGAGCCCACTGGCTAAATTTTACTTGGCAGAATGTTTTCACATAATGTGGCTTTGATTTTCGTATCAGCGTTATATCTGGGGACATTACAATATTGCCAAATACCAGTCCTTCCAGGGATAAAGTCAACTTTTTCTGGTGCAACAGTTGTTTTGAAGGAATGCTTTCCTCCAAAATTCCGTTGCAGTGCGGTCAAGTGGTCGTGCAGGAGCGCAATTCTTTCTCCAAAGTTTTCGAGACATTGTTTGACAAAGCGGTCTGGTGGCATCTCTACAAGGCAGGCACTTGTGCACATGCTAAAGCAGCCTGCCTTGGCAGTATAACTGTAAGGCACCCTGCCTTACAGTTATACTGCGGCATTGCACCGAAACAACGGGCACATACATTTGCAGAAATTGGGGCCTTATTTTCTGAGGTTACATTCTGAACTGGCACATTTTCTTCCATTTAAGAATTTCAGATGAGCCATTTCTTGGGAAATTTCTGTTACCCTTCTTGCTGTCATCTGTTTTGTGTACAGGAACAAATCTCAACATTCCGAGGCAATGTTCCCTGGTAGATTGCCTTTCCCCGCCGACACCGCTTCATCGCAGAGAAGCGGCAGAACAAAAGACTCGCACACTCGGCAGAAATATTGGCCTCGCTTTTTGATGTTATATGCTGGCCTGGCGCATTTTCTTTCATTTCGTTAAAACTTTTGAGATAGGATGTTTGTTTACTTTTCGCGTCGTCACGTTTGAGTACGCAGACAAATTAAATTTTCTAGCCTGAGGTTTTCTGTACATTGCTGCCACGCAGAGAAGCAACGGAGCAGGAAGCGCACACCATCGGTTGTGGGAGCATTTTCGAAGCTGTTCAGGCTGTACTCTCATTAACTCCAATCTTCGGTGTAATATGGACGATATCGATTTGCTCACAGCTTTGGATGGGACAACGTATATCTCTCCGTTATGCGTTTTATTGCGTCTCGAAGGGAAGCCAGAAGCAATCTTTCGAAGTATAGCGGTTGAGACATGCGGCAGTGGCGTCGCAGGCATCAATAAGCGAAAGTCTGACCTAAAAATGCATAGCGAATTGCTGGGCAATTGTGTTGTACATGATACGCATGGTGTCTATGCTTTCGGCGCTCTTGATCGGTTAGTTTAGCAACTGGCTTAACGCGTGGCATGTACACTCGATAGCAGTTCCTGGAATGGAGATGCCGGCACTAACAAAAGTTTAAAAACGTGACAGGGTTTCAAGTTGCCATCTCCCGGACACACCCGCAGAGGCTTTCTTGCCAAATGGCACCTCAACTCGTGCCAACCTGTCAGCCACATGCTGTAAAGACACTCACTTAAAGGGGGGGACACTACCCAGAAAACAAAAAATATCTGCAAAAAGGTTGATTTTTTGAAAAATCCATATTTAGATCCTCCAACATCTAGAGGGTATTCGCAGAAAGTTTCATTTGTTTACACTGCATAGTTATTGTTTTACAAATTATTTCCGGTTCACTGATGCTAAATAAAAGACAAAGGTTCGAGCACCTTGAAATGTGTTTTTCTCCGTTCCATTTTTTGGTATAAATTTCACTTTAGGAAAAACTATTGTTTGGTAACTGGACAAACGGAAAGGCTGGAATTTAATAAGCAATGCAACTGTGGAATTTTTTTTTTTTTGCTTTGTGGACGTCTTTAATGAAAGGTGTTAAGATCTTTTTTCGACAACATAAAAGGCAAAAAAATTAATTTTGCAGCACGATGTTAACATAAAATAAATTACTTTTTGGAAATTTTGTTTTCACAGTTGCACTCTCCAGGCATTCTGCTGCGTATCTAGCAAAGAAAAATGTTGGGTATCACATTAGTTTACGAACTGAAAGTTTTCCTGAACAATGTCAGTGTGTTCCCAATAAAAAAAACTAATTTCTTTTACAATTCGTGGAGACGGATGAAACTTTGCACTGCATTCTGTTTGCAGCCAAAGGTTCAAAAGTTTACTCTTTTGGATACTGTCCTCCCTTAAAGGAGCGGTGCAACGATATTCAATTGGAATGTTTTTCACTTTACACGAGCTTATTGGCACTAGCGGGACTCAAGGATACTCGCACGCAACGCCACTGGCCAAGAAACACCTTTGTTGCGGTGTAATTTCAAGGACACAAGCGATAATTTTCATTCAATCTCTTCTTTGCAAAATTTGATGACGTAACGTGGGGATCGCAGTACACCCCAATGACGATATTTGAATGCGGTTCATCGATTGGACCCGAGCATCGCGTGGGCACTCGATTTGGACTCGTGATAATTACTAGCTCGAGAAGCATTCGGGTAGTGGCCCGTGTTCAATCGCTGCAACGACGACAATAGCCGAGCCATAACAATGTATAAAAACTCAGCGCGTGTCCTGTGCTTTGCCAACCCCAGCGCGTGGCTATGATCAACATTGGCGGCATATAATCGGCTCCAGATCACGTGGCCGCTTGTTCTGGCTGCGAGTTGAGGGGGTAAACGCTGCTTGTTTTTCTTTAATTTTTTTCTCGGACTTCTATTGCGTAGGGTGAAAAACGAACGCGTGTTTCATAGGTCATTAACGTCATGGATCCGTTCTAAGCGGTATTTGCGCAAAGTACAAAAATTGTTGCATCGCCCCTTTAAAGGGACACTGACAGGGTATTTATGCTCAACAAGAATTTTATTTGAATATTATGACCGATAAGAGCGCAACTGCCAAAACACAATTTGCGGCTCGAAATTAAATTTTTTTTTTTCTGCCCAAAAACAGTTGCTGGTTGAGAATTGGCCCATTTCATTTGTGCTCACTCTCTTTTTCATGGTCACATGGCGTTCGAACTGTGTGTTCCGAATACTGTAAAACCCTTTATTTTCGCGGCCCCCTATTTTTCGCGAATCGGTCACAGGACATATTCGCAGCCATTAAATTTTGCAAATTTTGAAATGCCTGCATTGAAACCCTTAAAAACCGAAATTTTTGCATGCCCTTAAATTTCGCAAATTTTTCAATTCTCGAATTTCGTGAAAATTGGGGGCTCGGAAACATTAAGGGTTTTACAGTATGTTCAAAGTCGTAGGTCATCTAAGGCACACATTCATATTAAAAATAGTAAAGAATACCAACCCTATTTTTATGGCCTCCAAGAAGCTGCAAATACGTTGATAGAAAAATAATGTTGCACAGATTGCAGGAAGTACATGTGCACATCATTCTCAATATGCCGGCGTACCACGGGCTGGACGATGCAGTGGCGACACACGACAGGCCATTTGCGACGGACGTGAGGCCGCTACTTTGGAACCGTCAATCGTGGCACCGGCTAATCGGTCCTCAAGCGCAAATCATAGAGCGGAAGGAATGTAACTGTGAAACAATCGCACGACAAATGGTGCATGCAACTTTGTCGTCTGCTTCACACACCGGAGAAGCGGAGGAAAAAAAACAAACGCAGTCGGGTGTAGCAACATGACTTCCAGCTATGAGCTCCTGTTTTGGTTTCGAGCAGTTGAGTGTTTTTGCTTTATTACAAATATGCATCATTGTAGCAAAATATTGGTTTAGTAGTCTCTCTACAACAAAACTAAATCGCCTGGCAAAAAAAAAAATTTTTTTTTGGAGGGTGTCAGTGTCCTTTTAATAATCTAAATGGTCTGGGTTCGATTCCCACCTGGCGCAACACTTTTTTAGTGAAATGGCCTTCCCCTCCTCCCTTTCTTCCCTTCTTCTTCTTCTTCTTCTTCTTCCCCCTCCCCCCCTTTTCAAAGCCAACCAGTGTCTAGCCTCACAGCCACGCTTTTATCCAGGCTTGAGTTTTGGGCCTCAGGAAATGCCGAACACCTAGTCAAAGACGGTTATAAAACAATTTCACGAGCAGCTTGTGTCGCATTTTCTTCCAGGTCCTGGAAGAACGAGCGAGGGAGCGTCGGCGGTCGCACCCTTCCAAGGGCACCCAGGCCTGCCTCTGCTGCTCAGGACGGCCCGTGGCGGTGCGACTCAGTTCGGGAGACACGTCACGATCGACGGAGACCCTCATTTGAACGCAGGCGGACGCGTTCCCGTTCCGACCACCTAACTTATTGCCGCAATAAAGACGCACGTCGGGCATTCATGCCAAAAAGACCGGGATGCGGGCCACCATCCTTCGAGGCCGGTCGACGCTAGAGCCGCCGAAAGGGCCACGCTTCAGAGTATCGATGATCCATTCGCCAATCGTCTGGGGAATGGAATTCCCCAGGCAGTTGAGGAATGGAGCGTTCTCCAAAATTCTTTATTTGTCATGCCTTCGCCCCCGGAAGGCATTGGCATCATGCCGTTGCATTGATTTTTGTCGCTTTTTATGCCGCATACTGCCGACACTCCAACAAAAAAGTGCGAAGAAGATGCAACACATGCGAAAACAGGTGCCGAATATGTTGGTCGGGTTGGGCGATGCCCTCCAAAAATGACGGCGTGAAGCAGGGCCGGGAAAGAGGGCGTATGCAAGCGCAGACGCTTTCTGGAGAAATGTCCATTGGCGATCGTCGCCATACGAAAGTGCAACTCTCTCAACTTTGGACACGGCATCGGCAATCTCGAGAGACGGCGGTTTGCTCCATCGCGAACTGTTTCGGCATTTCCGGAAAGCCGAAGACCGTTTCCTGCAATTTGAGGTAAGGCTTCAGACAATTGATGAGAGTAATTTCAGGCACCAAGGTGGCGGAAGTGTCGCTACTCGGAAGCGTGGCTTGTTTATTGGCCCTAGTCGACACCGGTGCGACGACCTTCCACGATGGCAGACACGCGTCGTCGCCATCTTTTGAGGAGCGTCGTGGTTAAGCTCGATTCGCTCGGAAGAGATGCGTGGCCAATCGAAAATCTGCTTCTTAACTGCGTCTCTGGTGTACTTTGTTGTGCCGGTGTCAGCCGGCTTCTGGATCGACGCACCGAGGAAGACGGAACACTGTGCTAAGCCACGAAGGGCCAGTGGCAGTGACAACAGTGTAAAAATGTGTTTTAGTGACATAAAGAAATGAAAACACCCCAAGGCTCTTGTATTTGGCTTTGTCGGCACTAAGATGCGTACGGGAGAAGCCAGTCCAGAGTTCAGGCATGACTGTCGTTGCCGGAAGGTATTTACTTGGAATTTTGGTTCCTCACATTAAAATCTAGGCCATTCTGAACTGTGAGCGAAACAACAACTAGAAACACCCAGAAATCTTTTTAATACACAGAAAATTTTTTTGTGCATATAGAATCTGGTGTTCTGATTCAACTTCCGTTGGGTGTGGGGTTTTTGACATGGGGTTTTGTCTGCTTGTGCAAACACCTCCGCCATTTGGGGGACAGAGTTTCATCTCATACATTCTGGAAGATGTTGCAGTAGACGAATGGACCAACTTTTACTGTCATTATATATATATACAGGCAACTAGAAGTCACGTTCACAAGCGCAAACTTGGGCCTTTGCGGACGCCCAAACGGCCGATCACCTACACAAGTGGACGGAGCCGTTCGCGCAGCCGAGAGCCAACAGTCCTGGCCTGCTCGGGTGCCAGTGCGGGTGTGTGACTGCTGGGCCTCCCGGCACTGCCACTACACTCGCAACTGCACCCGTTCGTACCTTGTACACATGTGCCACACCCTCTGCGTCTCCACTGCACAGCAAAACTCCGTCCGGCGACGCGCTACACCTCACCGCGTGTCCGCCCACGGTGTGTCCCTCATAGCGCAGCTTCTTGTTGAGGTGGTACGGGCGCGCCGTGTCGAACATGGCGACGTAGCTGCCGTTGGACTGCGCCAGGAACGCGTTCCCTGGGTGTAGTTCTTCGAGGCAGGGTAGGGTGTAGCGTTCCTGGTAGAGCTGCGCCGAAAGTGGAGCCCCCGAGGCTACGTCCCACACAGAGAGCGCGGCGCGGCACGAGTCTCTTGCCACGAGGTCTCCGCTGCACGCAAGCTCGAGTCCGCCGTGGAGAGGGAGGAGGTCGAGCACGTCGCCGCAGCGGGCTTGGAAACAGCGGACGGGACCGGCGTCGGGGGTCGGCGCGTGTCCCAGAGTTGCGCCACGTCCCTGCAACCTTATTTTAGTAATAAATTATTATTAAAGTGCCCCAAAACGACCATATTGGTCTTTAGATTAGTGTACCTCCACAAAAACACTACAAGAAACAAAAATATGCATGATCACACTCAAGGCACGTGAAAAAAGTATGGAAAACAAAAATGGAAATTAATAAAAGTGAACTGCTCGACAGGCAACAGAATACAGGCCGACACGGATGTTGATATCCTGAATGGCGACACTGTTACAAAGTAACTGGATCCAAGAAAAAAGTGAGACGTTGTGTGGTGGACAAATATGAAAAAAAAGAAAAGATTAAATGTCTGGTAGAGCAAAAATTGACATAAGAATTAACTTTAAAGGGGGGGGAGGGGGGGACCATGGAGAATGGATCGTGGCAGGTTCAGAGTTGAGGCCTCTTGACACGAAAGCTGCAGTGCTAGCTCGGTGCAACAGACACTGTGGTGACCTTGCACTATATCGGCGCCGCATCCGTGCTGCATCGGTGCTATGCCGGCGATGCATTGGCGCTATGTGTGCTCCACCGCATGTGCCCTTTTTTCTTGCGCACTTCTAAAGGCCCGTTCACACTCTTGCAACCGAATGAGACCGAGAGAGACCAGACCGGTTTTTAAGCCTCTTGCGATCTCTTAGGACCAGCCCCGCTGCAGTGCATCCGGTCCTCAGAAGTCGCAAAAGGCTTAAAAGCCGGTCTGGTCTCGCTCGGTCCTACTCGGTTGCAAGAGTGTGAACGGGCCTTAACTCTGTGCCAAGTCAGCATTGTCGATAGTGCTGATGCAGCACTGACTGCATTACCTCAGTGCTGGGATGCATCTGTGAGCCGGTTTTAGGTTGAATGGCTTTTTCTAGCACAAAACATATTAGAGGCCTGCTCCTAGCAGCAGATGCACTCGTGTAAGCGAAGAGTGTTGCGGGAAATTTGATTGGACACGAGCACTGTCGGTGTTCGGCTGGAACTCGCGTTTTCGACACGAGTCCCAGCTAATGGCGGCGCTCGTATTGTGTCTTCCGCTGGCCAGTGGCGTAGCCAGGTGGGGAGCTTATAGGGCTTCGGTCCCCACCAAAATGTATGCCTTGCAACGCCACTCCTGCTGGCCTCTGGTAAGTGATGTGGAAATCCAACACTAGGGCCTTGTTATGGGTGTTGCATGGGCACGCTCGCATATATGGTGGAAGAGTGTACGGGAGGCTAGGGGAAAAGAACAAGTGCGTGCTTCGGAGGAAATGGGGAGATGCAAAATGTATGGCAAATTGCTAGGCAATTGTGTTGCCTATGTGAAACGTTCTGGTATCACACGCTTTGTGAAATTCGTTTAGCAGCATGTCTATAGACCGTCTTATCGTGGGTAGCACCATTTTGAGAGAAAGAGAAAATGGGAAAGGGCTACCGGCACTTTCCCTTTCCCCTTGCTGGTTGTGTAGAAAGAGTGAAAGTCCCGAATTAGAGGCTTGGCTGGTGTTAGGTATATGCAGTGCTCAAACTTCGTTCACACTTTCTTCTCTGTTTCAAACTCCCAAACTTAATTAGAGCCATGGTCTTCAATGGCGACAGTCCCCCGGTCATCAAGACACCATTGCTGGGTGATAGGGTGCATGAATAACGACAGAAAGCGTCGAATACTGTCCGAGGACCTATGTAGCCTGCATGGAATCCAACAAGGTGAGTGCGGCTGCAATGTTTTTAAGCTCCATCGCTTTCCGCACGACTGGAAATGATGAACCATTTATCAATTTTTGCTTGCAATGGGCCTATTTCAACGTAGCCATTTTTAGTAATCAACAAACGATACACAACACGGGAACCTCAATTAACTTTTGTAAACACCAGGAGCTGCTACAGATCCTTTTGCTGCGCTGCTCTTATCTTGCGTGTCCGTGTTCTTATATTTCCTTGTGGATGAACGACGAAGACGTTCTAGATGTACTTGTATCGAACTGAAGAAAGCCTCAAAGCAGCCACGAATTATTTTACTATTTGATGCAATATTTTGAGTACTCGCCTCCAATTCCTATCGCTGGCATGTTTGCTGCCGCTATTCCTCCTGTCGCCGCACTGGCGGATGCTATGACTCGAACAAAGAAACGTGCACACTGGGCTCGAAAACGCAGATCGCAACACACGAGACGTACCCTGCAGCGACTATCCAGCGCTTCAAAGCGCCCAATCAACGGAAACAACCCACCAGCAACACTCCAAGGAGCGCTTTTGCCGGCTCTCTGGTATCGCACAGGAGATCGCAATTCAGGAAAAGCGATAGAACTAACTTTTCAACAATTTCCAGCCTCACCCGGCGGCAAAATTGAGCCTTCAACTAAGTGTTGTAGATGATAAAATCGAGTCAGTCACCACTGCAAACTATCAATATTAAGATAAATTCACTTGCAAAACTTTACAAGTAGAAACAGCAATTATCACGAGAAAACTTGCACGCACCTTGCGAGTGTACCCCATGTTCATCAACGGTACTACAGCGTTCGGTGTGTGCTCCATTCACAAAATCTTGCGAGCACAGTCGAGAGGATGGCATTGAGCGAACGTCTTTTCGGTTTATGAACGCAATCCACTACCACCGGAGACCGGGGTCATGTGGAAGCTGAAAGACATTGCAGCCGCCTCGCCTTGCCGGATTCCTTGCAAGCTACATAGGTCCTCGGACAGTATTGGACGCTTTCTGGCGTTATTTGTGCGCCCTATGGCCGAGCAAATGGTATCTTGATGACTGGGCGACTGTCGCCATCGAAGCCTGTGGCTTTAATTAAGTTTGCGAGTTTAAAACAGAAAAGAAAGCGTGAATGAAGTTCGGGCACTGCAGACACCCAACACCTGCCAAGCCTTTCACCCGGACTTTACTCTTTCTACACAACCAGCAAGGGGAAAGCGCCGGTGGCCCTTTCCCTTTCTCTCTCCTGCTGGAGAGGAGGTTGCCTCCTCTCCAGCATTCACTCTGCCAAAGTGGAAAGGGATGGGAGGAGCTTCCACTCCACTCTGAACCTGTCATTGACTCTAGCCTGTTTAGCCAGATGCCTACGTTCACAACGCTCTTCGTCAGATAATTTAACATGTGGCATGTGTATACACTTGAAATAATACACATGATAATCTTCCAGATCCTTGTAACCACTCCTTCTCTCCCACCTTGCCTACCTCTCCTCCTCACTCCACCCCTGGTCATGTGACCTCCCTGCAAACCGATCAGCTTCGAGCACCTCACTCCTCCTCTCCCACCCGTCAACCAATCGGTGTCGAGAGACGCGGCCACGCTTTTATCCAGACTGCACTTTTGAGCTTTACGAAGTGCCGAGCACCTAACCAAAGAAGGTTTCACGTTAAAATAGCAAGGATCAAAGCAAAAGAATGTGACTGCAAGAGACGCGAACTTCGCGTCTGCTCGAAAGCCAACCTTGGCAGGGCTTTCTTTCAGAGATGCTACCCACAACAATGTTTGCGCTGTCAGAAATGTGCACCAAGGTCATACGTGTGCGACATCACCACAAAGCAATGTATAATATATCCCGTGTTACCACTGCCGTGGCCTACAATAATGTAGGAAAAGCGGTAGTTTTTTCTTATTTTAAAGCGCAGCTCTTGGGTATCCGTTTACGGGTTTCGCGGCGTCGCCGTCGGCCTCGCGTAACCGCGCTAAATTTAGCGGGAAACTTGATGTTGCTTGACCTCAACACCAACCTAATTCCCCGCTAAACTTAGCGGGAAATTCAGTTTCTCCGCCTGATTTAGTGGGGAAAATGACGTCGCATGACTTGATGTCACGTCACCTATGAACAAATTCAATTTCTCCCCTAGATTGAGCTAAATCTAGCGGAGAAACTGAATTTGTTCATAGGTGACGCGACATAGTCACGTGACGTCATTTTCCCCGCTGAATTTAGCGGGGAAACTGAATTGGTGTTGAGGTCACGTGGCGTCAATGTTTCAGCTAAATTTAGCAGGGAAACTGTGGGAGGAGGGGAGGGTATGGAGGAGAAGGAGGGGAGGGTGCGGAGGAGGAGAATGGGAGGGTACGCAGGGGAGGAGAGCAGGAGGAGGGGCACACCCTCCTCTCCTCCTCAAGAGTCTAATTTCGTATCGCAGGGATTTGTAAAAGTCTCATTTTTTAATGATGTTTGAGATTGCATGTTATGCTTTTGCCACAGATCCCTTATATAGAATGTTTAGAGTTGCCAGAAAAAAATGTTTAATGGAAGCAAAAGCGCCATTGCACATGATTTCCTCGTATGTCCGTGACATTTGCCTTAGGGCAGTGGTGTGCTAAATATGATCTTCGCGAGGTCACGACACTTTAAAATGAGGAATGTCATGGTAGCTGTAACGGAGCAGAACTCATCCGCCACAGTATCTTCCCAGCAGTTCAGTTTCGTAAATTCACATTGCCTCCATTGAATTCACAATTATATGTGGTCTCTCTTTCGCTGTACCCTGTCAGTCGAGCATTCATTGTTTGCAGACCGAAATATTCATTCGCGTCATCGACATTTACCTACGAATACTTGAGCTTCATTGGAGGGGTCCGGCCTCAGGCACGAAGGAGGGCCTCCATCCGGCGTGCAAGCAAAGACCGCGCCGTCCCCGGCAGGGTCCAAGAGCACCAACTGACCGTCCCATCCACAACGGAACACCTTGCGACCGCAGAGCGTGAAACGAGCGCAGCGGATACTCTGTTCAGCCTGGCGGATGTACAGACAACGCCCCGTGGTCGTGTGCCACAACTTGACGCAGCCGTCAAGAGATGAGCTGAGGAGCAGTTCTCCGAAAGGGGCTGGCGCCCAAAAGGAGGCAGTGATGGGCTTACTGTGTGCAGTAATCTTAAAGAATGGCCTATACGCCGTTCTACTGACGTATTTCTCCGAAACGACGTGTTCACTGAAAGCCAGCGCAGGGTCGAAGCGGCCTGTTTGCTGTTCTGATTTCGTTGTCTCAATAGGCGGCCTATGAGGCGGCGATGATGCTGATGATGCAATGCTCTCGGGGTATTTCTGATGACTGGGTCGGCCGTTTTGTACTGGGATCGGAAACGTTTTACAAAGGGCTGGGGCGAAGGCTTGCGCGCAGCACCGTGCTTGCGGGTTCCTAGCGTTGCCGCCGATTCGCTTAACATAAGGTTACTACGTAACTGATCGTACTCGCGATCGGCGGATTCTTGCAGTCTTTCGTCCCAGTCCGTGTCGTTTAAGTTGAAGTAATCGGCTGACGACTGCGTTGTATCGTCGTCGCTGGACGACTCGGATGCGCACATGGCGTTGTTTACAATAGGGTTTACAATCCAACCTCTTTAACAAAAATTACTGCAAACAACCGCTATCCGCGGATTAATACCGTTTTCCCACGCGCCTGTTCCGCGTAGTCTTCCACTCCTTCCACTGTTCTAAAGTTTCTAATTTGCAACTTATATACGTCAATACTGACCTTTAATTATTTATTACAAATGTTTAAATGTACAAAGTTGAAATACAATATGTCAGCTGAAAAAGAAAAAAAAATGTTTAAGCGCGTTAAAATGTCAGAACTATATTACCACACGGATACTGTTGCGTTGGAGGTTCGTCTTTTCTCTCTTTCCTTTAACTGCTGAACGATGGTTGTATTTACGCGAAAGTCGCGCATAGGCAGTGGACCGAAGTTCCGAAAGGGCAGAGTGCAAAGCTGTGCGGTTGCACCGGCAACGAAGAAGAAAAGCGTCTCGAACTGTGCAATAAAAGCGGTAGAAGTTACTATTCCTCACTTGTGAACGTCGTCTAGCTACGATTCGGCAAGACCGGTGTGTCATGGCTTGCGCTCGAGCTCCGTGCAGTAACTTTAACGCATCAATTATTTTCTATTTTTCTAGCGAGTAAATGAACCCACGCGCTGCTTCCACAGGTGATAATTCGTCCGATCAGTGAACCATAATATTAATTAAAATCGGCAGGTCGGCGATTGCTCTCGCTCTCTCGCCGCCTTTCTGGACCCCACCACATGACGAACTACATTTCCTGATGCACGGCGTGTTCCTACGCGTTGCGCATTGACTCGCGTTTGCCAAATTATCGCGCCACTGCGCTTTGAATTCTTCAATTACCCCTTTAAGAGGTCATAAACTCATCCAGTCTCCAAATAACTCGAAGAACGAGTTTGATGCAGCGTCAAAAACCCAACTGGCCTTGGCACTATTTCTCGCGATGGAGGTAACATATTGCTCATCGAAATTGCGCGCAAGCAAAAAAGAAACGCGAAAGAGTAAATAAAGGAAAAGTAAGCTCTATGGCGGAAAGTTGACAAGCACAGCCGTCACTTTCTGGTTACTGTAGCCCGTCAACCGGCGCCCTAGGATTGGCGACCCTGCACAAATCGTCTCCGGTAAGTTTTCGACGATGTGCACTCATTGCCGACTGTATCGGACCTTGGGATGCGCCGACGCGAAAACATATTTGGAGCTGGGTCTCCAAGGGGGAAGGGAGGTGGTGGGGTGCCTTCGGTTGCTCCTATCGCGCGCTGCAGAGATTGCTCTCAAGGTTGGCCTAGCGCCTTCTATTTTAGCCCAACACGTTTTGAGACAGCCGCGTATGCAGTGAATTCCGCGAGTTTACTGCGCCGAATCCTTTAAAAGAGCGTCGTGCCGACTGCTCAGCTGTGACTCTCGTTCGCTGGGATCCCATGCATCGCGTAGCTGCGCCTAGCCCATGCAACTTGCACGACCTAATGAGTCATATCTGCGTTATTTTGCGCCTCTGTGTCGGGTATAATGGGTGGAAAATGCCCTGCGTGTTTAAAGTACCGGCGCATTTTACGGAAGCACGACCATTTGGTACGTGTGTGCGGGTTGCTCAGTTCCGCAGTACATCTAGCTCGCAGCATACACCTCAAGCTCGTGCATGGCGTGGGTTAGTGATGCTGCGTTGCGAATGAATTGGGATTAAAAAAAAAAATGAGGTGTGCGCTTGGTGCGCTTTGCAGCTGTTTTGTGCAGCTGGGACTGTTGCGCGCTCTGAAGCAAGGTGATGTCGATTGCCGAGCGAGGGGTTAGGTGTGCACCAAACTTGGTGCATCCGTGCTCGTCTACTTTTGGCGGGGAAGGGAACTTTTTCACTCACTTTTACGCGTTGCTGGCACGGACCCAGTAGTACATGCACAATCCCACCCTATCATAGTCGGCTCTTTGGAAAAAAATCAAATAAAAATAAGATAATGCTGGAAAATAATCTTTTTGCTGACCTTAGACAGACTCAATGTGAACTTCAGTCCCAAATGTCTCAAGACTAAGAGGTCTACTCGCAGATTATACTTTGTTTCAGCGTAACTTGGCAAACAGTGAAAACTACGGTGTCAGTGAGCCAATGGGAGCTTTAGAGCGAAACATGTACATAACAACATACTCTCAGAGTGCATGTCGTCTGAAAAACTGCCAGCTTCACTCTGGTGTCCTAACTGGTTTGCGATGGTCGTAGCTTTCCGCCTTTTCCAAGTTATGCTGAGACGAAGTATAACAGTGCAAACACTCGGCACCGATTTTGCATGGGAAACCGTATGCGTTTGTCTTTTTAATGTCACACTCATTTTTTTGTCTAAATGCCTGACCGTAGCACGAACCAAGAATCTGGATGCAGAGGTTGTTATGTACTGAAATACAGAAGGTTCGGAACATCTAAGGTCAACGACAAAATCATAGTACCCTGCAAGAAAAACAAGGTTTCGGTTAATCTTTTTAGCCCGAAAGGACAATGCAGAAAACTCTAATTTCGATCAGTTTCAGATAATGGGTCGATTGGATTGTGCCTAGTGTGCACCGTAACAGCAGAAAAGAGTGGGGGGGGGGAGATATGTTGCCCTGGTGGCAGAAATGTTGCTGCTGCAACCACGCATTTGCTCCTCCTACGGAGCGTTTTTGTTTTACCTTCATCTCAAGTCGCATAGTTCACTTATCTGGTAAAGGGGACGAAAAAAGAAAAAAAAAGAAAGAAAGCAAGACATTACAATTTGGAACAAGTAAAGTAGTATAAAGTAGGCAAATACCAGAGTGAGACAGTTACTATAGACGCGTGAACACCTTCCAGTGGTGTGGCGAGAGTAAATAGACATTCTCCCGCATACACGAAAGTTCCGCCGTTTAAGATGGCGATGCCCACACAGAAAAGGTCCACATACCTTTTCCAAGCACCTTCATTCACCAGTTACATAGGTCACGTATGGGTGCGGAGGACGAAAAAGCAAACGTTACAACCTGGGGCAGATAAAATGTAGTATCAAAGAGTACGACAAGAATCAGTTACCATTGCAGGTAAAACGTAAACGCCTTCTGGTGGCATGGGGGAGCGTTCCAGTGGCGTGTCTAGACCAAATACTGTCGACGGCTTAAATTTGATGAGGGCCTAATTTTTGCAAATTTCTCAACTTGAATAATAACAATAATACTAAAAAATATTGACTACCTAGATATATAAAAATATACCTAGCATATCGCTTCGAATCGAGAAATTTTGTGCCTGCAGTATGTTCCTTAAACCCACACTTTGCACAATTCATGAAATATTGAGCTTGTGCAAGTAAGGTCATTTACAGTAGATGCTTCGCCACGTGCCAACAGTTCCGCCATTCAAAATGGCGACGTTCGTTTGGAAGAGGTCTGTTCACCAAACTCTCTACATGGCTCTCGGCACTTTGGTGCTGGAAGACGTGCACCTTTAATCCCCAAGCGTTATCACTGGTGTATCCACGCAACGCCGCCCATCTTGCTTCGGCATCGCCGCCAACGTGCCGTACAGTGTCTTGCAACGAGTGCGACACTAGCACGCAGCGACGGCAGAGCGGACGCGTCTGCCGCTTTGCGCCACACTCTTGTCAACCTCCGACGTGTTTGCTGCTTGGTGCAGCTCGGGAATCCACCAACGACAACGTAATGCACAGTTCTAGGTGGTACTGCCTCGACCTTCTCCTCCCTGATTTCCCTTAAAGGGGCCCTGCAATCATATTTAAGCGTCTACCTTTTTTGCGGTTTCCACGTCTCTTGGGGTTCGGGCAAGCCAGCGGGCACGGATAGAGTAACTAAATATCAGTGCGTCATATTTTAACCGCGCGACGCGGAAACCTCCTCCACCTACAAGGGCGACCCGCGTTGCCGAAAGCGCGCGATATGTGACGTCTTAGGTCCTGGCCTTACTACTGGTCAGAGCTGCTAAGAGCTTTTTTTTTAGTCGAGATACAAAATATAAGTGTCGGGAACCGTTTCAATTATGTATGAAAGTAGTTTTGTTCAGTATTTTAGATCAGAAAAGAAACAAATGCAGTTTATAAAGTACGGAAACAAGAAATGACCCGTCGACATACCCGCCACCAAGCGGTGGAAAAGGCGGCGCATACTAGAAAGGAGTAGTGGGATCAGGCGCCGACACGGAAAGGTCCCGGATGTACGCGGTGGCGCTGCGGTCGTATACCGGCTTGAAGATCCGACCGGCTCCGAGCGTTCCGAAGGACTTCGGCGCGGGCCCTGCTGGCGATTTGGCCATTTGGCGGTATGGCAGCGCGAAGTGGCTCCGTTCTGAACTGATCTTTACCCCGTGTTTGCTGTTGTTTGCGGCCAACAAAGTGTTATGCCGAAATAGTCTTTAATCGCGCAGCAAATGCAATGCGAGCCGCCCTGGCCGCCCGCTGCATACAGCCTATCCAACACGTGCTTTAGTGGCTCCCTCTCGAGCCGTTGACACGGAGTGCGGCAGCCGTGAGCGCTCGAATGGCTCACTACCCCTCTTCTAGTTCACGGCCAATCAAGCCAGGACCTACGACGTCATGAAGCAGGTTATTTTTTGCTTGTTTTTGTAATTTTAATTTGCCTATAACTTTTAAAATAAAGCGAAATTTGAGAAGTGAAAAGTTTCATTAAGTTACTATGTTCAGTGCGCTCAGGTTCGGTGCAAATTAAAAACCAGTCAAAAAGTTGTTGCAGGGCCCCTTTAACTTCCCCCTGTGACTGCATGCCGTCTGCAGATGGGAGCAGCGAGGCGTGCCCCGCTCTAGGGCATGTCCGGTCTGGAGGCGCCGTCACCCCAGTCGCCTCCCCGGCGCCCCCTCCCTCCTCGTCGGCCATGACGGTGGACTTCTCGGCCTTCGGGCTGCCCTTTGGGGACGGGCCCCAGGGCCTGTACCTCTTCCCGAGGCCCCCTTCTCTCCCAGGACAAGGGCTCCTCTCCGCAGAGGCACGGTCGCGCCACCTACGACCACGCCGGAGATGCCATGCTCAGCGCCATCAACTACGGGTGGGTTGTGGGAAAGTGACATACTCCTGCTTGTGCTTTTGAATTAGACGGCTTTTCAAAAGTGCGTCTGGTGGCTGCTGCGTCAATCCGATTGTACCGTTGTTTGGGCATGTACTCTGAACATGTATTGGCAGTGCCTTCTATAAACTTTCAGTGCCTGGCAAAAGAGTAAAAAAAACAATGAGCCGCCGCCGTTGGCACAGGAGTAACGTTTTGCTGCTAGACACGCCGTTGAAACAGGGTCGTTGGTCGCCGCCAGTCGCCGCCACTGTTCTACCACGGCCGAGGCTGTACCGCCGTATCCACTGCACACGCACGGCAGTGGCAGCGAGCGATCTGTGTCGAAATCGTAACATTATTTGACATCATTACTTAATTTTTTTATATACTGTTACGCTGTTTGCACCAAAGACGGGCATCTTTTCCGAGTTCCCGCCCTTTTCTTCCCGGAAAAATGTTCTGTCTTGATTCTTGAAACGCAGATTGCATACCTTTGAGTAACACGACGTCGCATTTGGTGTGCAGCTTTTTCGTCGGATAGGAAAAGTTCACTTTTTTTTGGGTCAGTGTCAGCAGGGACTTCATGAAAGAAACCCTTTCTGGCTTCCCCTATTTGTCCGACTTCCATCGCAGCACACGGAAAGTGTGTTGTTTCAACGTATCTTCACGGCGAAATCGCGCAAACCATGTCGAATGCCAGGCGAGGCAGCAACGCGGTCGCTACATCGCTGCTATGCTATGCTATACTATGCTATGCTGCATTTCAGATTGTTTCCAATGGGCCCAAAATGGGTCCTGGTTTATGGGCCGCGTTTTCTACGAGGAGGTTGATGAAAGCTTCAATCGTTTGCAAGCGTCTCCACCCTTCGACCTGCTTTCTTTCTTGCCTCGCGACAATGCAACGCATGTGCTGTTACGAAAAGTCTGCCCAGGAGGTGTCTGCCATTCAATTGCTAACGTCCTCCAAGGCTTGAGTTGTTCCTTCTTCAAATGTAGTCTCTCCAGGCAGACCCTGTTAACACAGCGCCCTCATGCAATCACCACAAGCGGTCACATGATGGCCTCGGAGGCCGTTTGGCAGGCACTGAAAGTATATAGAAGGCACTGGTATTGGACATGAGAGTCGCGTCTGCATTCAGGGTGAACGTGGCTCGGTTCATATTGTAAATGGTGGCTGCGCCAGCGTTCGGCCAAGACTCTGGTTCAGTCACACACTTCGTGCCACAAAATGGTGACTGCTGATCGAATTTTGCAAAGGGTCTATTTGCCTGCGCGTTTGACTACTTACCGGCAGGGAATGCCAAGAGCCGATCACTAGCTAGCTGATCACTGACTGGCTGATTGCCCTTGGTAGGCATTCCTGCCAGGAGCCAATCACTGACTAGCTGATCAATGACTGGCTGATTTTTCTTGACAGGCATTGCCTGCCAAGAACAATTGGCGCTGCGGCCCTGCTTTTGCACTCAGAATTTGCCTGCGCGTCTGGCTACTTCCTGGCAGGGGACGACTAGAGCCGATCACTGACTAACCGATCAGTGACTGTCCGATCGCTCTTGACAGGTGTCCCCTGTCAAGAATGCTTGACTCCTGGTGAGGAATGCCAAGAGCCAATTGTTGACTAGCCAATCACTCAATTGATTGGGCTTTGGCAGAGAATGCCAAAAGCTGCTCACCGAAATCGGAGGAGGGAAGTCAAAGAAACAGTGAGGTCGACGAAACAAGTGTTTTGACCCAGAAACAAGGCACTTCATGCTGAAACAATGTTTAGATTTGTCGGTCGTAGTGACTGGTCTTTGCACGCTCCATCAGGAGGTTTGCGTTGACTCCTTTTAAGGAGCGACTACGTACTGGGGACACGTTCTACAGCTTTTCTGATTGCCATTTTCGTTAATCGAAAAGGGTAATTCCACTGGCTTTTTCTTAGGAATTTGAGGGCTACACGTGAGTTGTGTTTCATAATCTGTTCTTTCTCT
Organism: Ixodes ricinus; assembly: GCA_037355805.1. Taxonomy (NCBI): domain Eukaryota; kingdom Metazoa; phylum Arthropoda; class Arachnida; order Ixodida; family Ixodidae; genus Ixodes; species Ixodes ricinus. The sequence continues at coordinate 48,583 of JAZHYW010015116.1, forward strand.
GCCTGAAAACAATTGCGTTGCGAAACGGTAGTGTCATATATCCACTTATTCTCGAAACTGAAAACTGGCGCAGCACGATCGGTGTCGCTTATCGCTGGGGTTTGCAAGGAGGTGGGTGGGGGAGAGGATTATACAAAAAGAGGCGGAACGCACCGAGTGTAAATATATATAAAAAAAAGGGCACCTATAGGTTATGTCATGATTGCAAGGAGGATTTAAAAGTGGGCCAGTGTGTTTCGTTCCTGTTCCCCGCTTGTACTCGCAATAGTCGAAGCAAAAAGTCACCCCTCTGCCATTCTATAGACTATAGTATCAGATACAACATAAGAAAGACAGTGCAAGGGGGAAAGGGCACGCATGAGAAAAGCCATTGTCGAAAGGAGGTTGCTCCTATCCACTTTAGCTTTCCTAGTTTCTGCCCTTTTCCCCCTTGCACTGTCTTTCTTACGTTGTATCTGATTATAGCATGGCAAAGGAAGCGGCAAAACAGAATGTGATATGTTAGTGCAGAGAAACTGTGTACAGATGGGGAGACGGGATGGCGCGAAACGGCCCTGTGTTAAAAGTAAGTGCGTGAGCGCTCTGCGGAGGTCTTACTTGTGGGTACCACCTCCTGCAGTTGCGGCATAAATGCAACTTTCTTAGGGCCTGTTGAATGTGAGACGCAGTAGACGGAGCGTGCGGAAACTCGCGGCAAAAGAGAACCAAACACTCGGAACTACTTCAATCCGTTGCGGCAAAGGAGTCTGCTTTCTTTTTCTCCCTTTTTGTCATTTTCTTTTACACCCTTTCTTCGTGAAAGTCCAGAGCGTGCTCGTTTCACGGAGCAAAGCGCCGCTGTATGTCTGAACACGTTATGTTTTGCCTTCACCAGGAGTAACACAGAGGCACTCAAGCAAAGGGGTTCGGCTGGCATTAGTTTCCAATCACGGAGGAGATGAGCGATGCGTCAGCGTTTGGCTGGCAGTCGGCCTGTTGACTCCCATTGCTGGCACCTTACCGGATATGGTTAGGTGCCAGCCATATAACACATTCTGTGCTAAAAAAACAACGCCAAAAAAACATAAAAATCTGGCATCATGTGCATTGCCTGCTGCACTTTTCTGATTCCACTGGCAAGTGGGGCACGGGAGTTTCATGGACCACTTCGAATAGTTATTGTCGGAATATTAATTTTATTAGGCTGACATTTTCGGGTAGACTGAATCCAACTACCGTAACTGCATTATTTGTTTGATTGGAACAATTTAGCATGGTTTTCCTCTAGGTTAATGAAACATTGATGTTTTGTTTTTTATATTGCAGTACATGGTAACTGTCTATGTGGACACATTTGTGAGGAAAATTAGAGCCTGTTTACAGCATGCACTTTTTGCAGTGCATGCTGTAAACAGTGCATGCTGCAAACAGTGCACGCTGTAAACAGTGCATGCTGTAGGTAACCAGCGCGTGCTGTAAACAGCATGCACTTTAAATGGACTGCAAATTTGGTTTCTTCACATATCGCTTTGTGATTTACTACAGAGGTGGGGCTAGGTGGGGGAAGTTTGGAGTGAAAATATAAGCAGATAAATTTAGCTCGTTCAAAAAGAAAGAAAAGCTTGTTTTGGGCATTCTACGGTGGCACTCGCAGATGGTATTGTAGTGGTGCTTGCCGACTTGTAAGTGCTGCCGGCAGATGGTGCAACATGACATAAAAGGGGATGTGGCACCTCATTCTATCGTCTCTGTGCAAGGAATGGGGCTTTGGGGATTTAAACACCTCTTTTCGTATTTAGTGTTTAAAAAATGATTCCTTGTTGAAAATTATACATAACAGGGACGTGCTGTGCTGAGGAAGCGTAGTCAAAATGTTTGGAAGATAGTCTGCTGAGCTCAGTGCCGGGGCGTCCGCGGCGCTCCCGACATCTGTTGGCAGCATTGAGCAAACGGCACGCAACGTCCGCAAAATGCCGTCGTAGATTACCCGAAACAGATTATTCTTTTTTCTTTTCTGAACGAGATAAGTTCGTCTGTTGATATTTTCACTCCAAGCTTCGACCACCTGGCCTCACCTCTGTAGCAAATCGCAGCACGATTTCGAAGTGTTAGCGTACGTGCTGTATGTATGGGTGCTAGATATCTCTCTCAACAATCTTAGCTCTTTTGGTTTGTTGACGAGACTGCCAGTGGTGCCTGGGGAATAGTGGTCCCACTTGGGGAATTTTCAGGGAGGACGAGGTCCTCCAAGAGGGCTTCGAGGTCCCCTTTGGCTCGCTGGACGGCTTGCTCCGGCTACCTCCTCGGCCAGCCACGGCTCCGGCCGATCCGTCCCCTTCGACCTCCTCGGCGACGCGGAGCTTCAGCTGTCACCGCAGTCCTTCGGAACAGCCGCGGACGCCGTTGGATCACTCGGTGGCCACGGAAGCGACACGGGTGAGCGTCACCGACGTCGTCAGATTCAATTGTAAAGGCTGGTTCACGCGCCTCCGACCGCCTCCTATGGAGCGCCGTAAAACCTCTTGGGATTTCTTATGACGAGAGAACAGGCTGACGCCATCCAATGGGCAGCTGTGGAACACTTGGAATTTCCATAAATTTCCCATTTCTTTCACGCATTATTCTTCCTTGGCTCGAAGAACTTTCGACAATATCATTAACAACCATTTCTCATAAATAGTACATACGTTTGATCTTGAAAATGCTGCAGAAACCTTTGCTCTAGTGAAATGTAGTTCCAGGGTCAGCTCATAGATGGCGCCAGCGTGCCAGCGTATCCTCTCATCGTAAGAGATTGCAAGAACTCGGTCGTAAGGAAACGCAAGTGTGTTAACGGGCATTTGGGAATGCACGACTGAGCCCTTGAGGCTCGCTTGCACAGTGGCGTCTGACCGTGATTGTCCGTGTTACGTCAAGATGGGACGACCTAGTTACTGACGGATCTGTGTTTTGTATGCGGTGTGCCACGCCTCTTGTCGAATCGATTGCGACGCTTCGCATCAGGCGCGGCAATCGGTCCCGTCATCTGGTCTCGTCGTACTAACTGCAATAATGGCACCGTACTGTTCTTTTGCGGGACGTCACTTTTGTATACCAACGGCACACAAATTCCTGTTGTTTACTGCGCGGCAATTCTTCTATTCATTTTAATTTTGACGGTAACATGGGAACAAAAGCTCTGTACAAAGCACCGTACAGACCTGCGTACGGAATGCGATAAAGTTTGCTCTTTGGAGCAGAATGTTGGCTGACAGATTAACTACACTTGAGTTCGAAGTGCTTGCATCTAATATATACGTCACATCCCGCTAGTGTCCCGGATCCTTCGGCACCCGTCTTCAACTTTGTCATACGTCAGCCATCACGAGGCTGCCATCATACTCTGTTCACCCATAAGCTGACGGCCGTCTCGGTGGGTTTGAGGCAAAGCGCCTGTCTACGGATCGCTAGGTGGCGGGTTCGAACCCCGACAAAGGTGTCCGCAGTCCGCAGAAGGCGTCATGTAACCATGATTTCGGTTGCATGTCAAAGGATCCTCGGTTGTTCGAAATGAATCGTCAGCCCTCCTTTGGGGCATTCCAGATGCCCCTCTTTGGTTTGGCTCGTAAAACCCCTCAAGTTAGGCCTTTCAGGGGTGAACGGAGTATGGTGGGGCAGAGATGCCTTGCACTCGATCGATGATGATAGCAGTCGAAGTGGCAGGGCCGAATTTTGGAGAGGGTCTGTTGACGCCTGTGTCGGGTTTCACGCAGGGGTCGGGGGTCATGACCCGGGGACGAGCGGCCCCCTGTCGTGCGGGGGCGGTCTCCTGATCAAGCAGGAGGTGGACCGCATGTCACCCCTGGTGGCGCAGCCGATGGCTGAGCCCCCAGCCAGGACTCTGCTCAAGGTCGGCGGCAACGGGAGGGCGCCCTCTGCCCAGCCCTGCCCCGTCTGCGGAAAAGTGAGCCGCTTTGTTTTAAAGCATGAAATGCTTTTTGTTGGAACCCCACCCATCCCAAAACTTTGTCCGTCCGTCTTTCTGCATTTCCCTCTAAATTTAGTGGGGAAATTGATGTTACGTGACCTATACAACTAATTCAGTTCCCCCTAAATTTGGCGGGGGTAATTGATGTCCCATGACCTATGCACCGTCAGTTTCCCCGTTTAATTTAGTAGGGAAATTTTCGTCACATAGCCTAAACCCTCAGTTTCTCTGCTAAATCTAGTGGGAAAATTTACGTCGCGTGACCTGACGTGACCAATACATCAACTTAGTTTCACCGTTAAATTTAGCGGGGAAGTAATAGGGGTAGGCCCTCTTTGCCGCATGGGTGCATGCTCAATATTTTATGGTAGATGGGCCACTCAATCGGTAGAGTGCATTAGATTGAACCGATCTGGAAATGCGAACGTAAGAATGTATGTTTTTCTCTTGTCAAAAGCAAAAAGCATAGACAGAGAAAGGCCGCAAAGCCAGATTGACCACCTCGCCTTCATTTCTTGTCTTGGTTGAACGGAAAACTTCTTAGCCTCTTGATGACATTTTTTTTTACGGTGAAACGACAGCAGCAGCACTGGGCGCTGGAGCTGTGAATATTGCTTGCTCGGTGGCTTTTTTTTTTACTTTGAGAGGACGGCGGCAACACTGGGCACGGGAGCCGTCAATTTCGCCGGGTCGGTTACTTTTAATGCGAATAGCATTCTTTGGATACTTCACACACTTTTCGCCTATGTATCTATCTATCTATCTGGCTATCTAACCTCTTACGCCGCGGGTCGATAAATAAATAAAAAAGACCGGCGCCGGCTGGGATTCGAACCGTTGACCCTTTGATCAGCAGGCAGGCGCGCTAACCACAGAGCTATGAAGGCAGTCATTCAACGCACTCTAAACGGTTGTTTATATCTTTACCATAGGACGCGCTTTACAGCGCTGTCACAGCTACCGGTGCGCGCGCGCTTCCATGCACGAGGGCTCATTCCGCTCTCGTGAGGCTGAGCACGGCCGCTAGCTCACCCTCTCCCGCGCTCGGGAGAGGGTGATGTAGCGGCCGTGCTCAGCCTCACGAGAGCGGAATAAGCCCTCGTGCATGGAAGCGCGCGCGCACCGGTAGCTGTGACAGCGCTGTAAAGCGCGTCCTATGGTAAAGATATAAACAACCGTTTAGAGTACCGTTGGTTGAGACTAGCTGAGACGCCAGAAAGTCTGGTCGGTACCATTTTGAGTGTTTGTGCGTATGGCGCGTGCTTTGCTCGCCTTCCTAAGTGACACAAACGCACGTGCTGGGCTGCGGAGATCGTGCGCAGGGCTGTGAAAGTGTCAACAAATTTAGAATCGCCTCAAGAGTGGGCTGGCGTATCTAGAGTGTGCCGGCCACCTGACGAACGCGCATAACTCCGCACCGTTTGATGCTATTCGCATTAACGTAGATAATCATTCCCAAAGGATGGGTTCTGCTGATTTTTTTTGCTTCGGGAAGACAGTGGCAACACTGTATGCAGGAACCGTCCCTGTTGCCATATCGGTGGTTTCTTCTAGTCTTGGAGGACGGCGGCAACACCAAGCACGAGAGCCGTAGCTGTTGCCGGCTCATTTCTGATCACCGCTTTTGCTGCGTGTGCTTCCTGCTCCGCAGGTGTTCAGCAGCTCCAGCGCGCTGACCAAGCACAAGCTGACTCACTCGGACGAGCGCAAGTACGTCTGCCAGCAGTGCAACAAGGCGTTTAAACGGCAGGACCACCTCAATGGGCACCTGCTCACGCACCGCAACAAAAAGCCGTACCAGTGCGACGTGGACGGCTGCGACAAGAGCTACTGCGATGCCCGGTCCCTCCGGCGCCACAAGGAGAACCACCATGCCTCTGTGGCGCTCACCGTGCTGCCCTTTCAGGTGAGACCGCTCCCTCTGCTGTTGCTAAATCCAAAACCTGGGTGAACGTTTTTTTAAGCGTGGAACGTTTTTGGTTATGTGTTTGGCATTTTGTGAAGCCCGGATAAAAGCGTGGCCAAGAGGCTTAACACTGACTGGTTGACGGGTGGGAGGGGAGGAGTGACATGCTCAAAACTGATTGGTTATTGGGGAGGTCACATGACCAGGGGTGGAGTGAGTAGAAGAGGTAGGCGAGGGGTTGAAGTGGGAAAGGAGGAGTGGGTTAGAAGGTTCTGGAAGGTCACCATGTGTATTATTCCAAGTGTACACATGTCGCGCGTTAAATTATTTGATGGAGAGCGCCGTGAACGTAGGTGTCTGGCTAAACGGGTTAGACGTGCTGCTAAATGATGCTATAAACGTTTGTGGTGCCAGAACGTTTTGTGTATGCAACACAATTGTTTAGCGATTTGCCATAATTTGTTCTTTTATCCAGACAGAAGGTCAAGGGTAGTGAGACAAACGGCAGATTTGCTCTGCCTGACTAGGCCCTGCTACCCGTTTACACTTCTCAGCGGACAACGACAAAACAAGATCAGAGGAAAGGGAGAAGACCAACGGGAAATGCAAGAAAAAGCAGTAAAACAACAATCCGTAACAAAAACGCAATAACTTACCTCGTGCAATGGTCACTCAAAAAAAGTGTACGAGATTATACAAAATTCAAGCATGGGGTTCATGCCAGCAATCAAGAAGACGAAGTCAAGACACGTTAACAAATTCATTTCATGGGGCACGATAGAAGGGTACTTTTTACGGTTGTTTTAAAGCTGCGCCTGGAGCCACTGTCGCGCATAATTTCTAAAACGGCTCGACGTCTGTTTTGGAAATCGGGTATTAAGCATGCCAATTGATGCGTTCCATAGCTTGTCCTTGACCGAGCTGTTGTACAAGAGCCACAACAAAGCTTGTATTGCATACTACTGGGAAGCAATGGGTTGAAGAATGTGGACCAGTCTCGTTTTATCCCGTCTCAAGAAGTGCGTCAGATGGCCAACTCTTAAACCGCCTCGGTGGCTCCGAGGCAGAATGTCAACCTACGGATCCCCGGGTGTCAGGTTCGAATCCCTGCCTAGGTGCCCGCAGCCTGACGGAGGCTCATTGTGGAGAGGTAACCGAGATTTCGGTTGAACTTCAAAAGATCCCCATGTGATCGAAATTTACTCTTATTCTTCCGCTGGGGCGTGCCAGTTGCCCTTCGTCGGTTTGGCACGTGAAACCCCCAAGTTTGACTTTGATGGCTGACTCCTAGCCGCTTCCTGTATACGCAGAGGTTCTGGAACTCTTCTTATTGAGGATCCCCATCCTTCTGGATTGACAGCCGAGGAACGTGCCCCACTGTCGGCATTTATGTGGCGAAGCATTGCAGAAGGCTACGGAGCCTGCAGACAGTACTGCACATACTAGAGAGCGTTAGCTCATAGTTAGGCATTAGGGGGTGACTCAAATATGGTAAAATAAAACTTTTAACCAGAGCACGGGTTCTCAAACTGGGTTTCTAGGAACACTGGTATTCCCGGGGTGGGTTCCGCAGACAGCCAAATTTCTCGACAGTCCCTAAATACTATTAGTGGTTTTTCCAGTTTAAGCGCTGTTTTAGCAGATCTAAGCCATCCATACCCACTGGGCAACGAAGTTTGGTTCGACAAGCGGCGCCACCCTGTGGGAAATTCTTGCAACTCTGAGACGGCTCGCGGCCGCAATCTTTGGACCCGATCTCGAGCTTGAATCTCCGAGCGCCGTTGCGAACTGTGACGTAGCGCACGTGTCGAATTGCTTGGTGACGTGACCTTGCCAAAGTTGCTCTTTTGGTCACCAGCCGCACTGACTTGCAGCCGACCGAGGTGCCTCCTGTTCACTGCCTCGGGGTCATTGACGCACAACCGTGGGCAAAACATTTCTTAGTGAATGAATTGTTGTTTACAAGGTCTGTAGGCTCCCGAACTGCTTCAGCACACCACCGCCGAACACGGGGAGGGTTCCTCGGGTACCTATCTCGGTGAACAAGGGCTCCCCAAGGTTGAAAAGCTTGGGAACCTCCGAACTAGAGGAACGTGTTGCCAAGGGGCGGTGGAGAAAGGGCACTCTCGGGGAACCCGTGGTGGTACTCTGGGGAGGGTTGCCAGGAACTTACTTTAAGAAGCCACGCTGCGATGCACTCTAGTAACGGAGGAGAGTTACCGTAGTGCCCGCGCTAGTGGAACACTAGTCGCAACGGAACGGCGACGCAGCGCTTGTGCCCAGTCTGTGCCACGTGTTGGCCTCAGGTGGCTGACATAGAAAGTCTTGCGCTCCAGCCCCGTCGTCCGAGAGGCGTGGAGCGAGCGCACTCGCGCAAGCGGCGGGACGGTGTGCGGGACGCGAGGGGTACAGGAACGAGCACCCTCTTCGGTGGAAACGGGGAGATGTTAAATGGCGGGGTCGAAGCCGGGTATGCGACTGAAAGAGATGCGAACTACGTGTTCCACTCCTGCCGGAGCGCCGGCTTTGGCAAGGGCTTTTTCGGACGGAGGTGTCGGAAGCATTTGTAGAGATGAGGGGGCGACGGAGGCGGTGATTGGGAGTGGAGGCGGAAACGATTTTCCGCTCCCTCCTCCGTATGGTTTACAATAAAACTTTTAAATATCTGTGAGGGCAATCGCCCCCATATTCCGATGCCACCGCTTTCAGAGACGCCACTCGCGACAATGTTTGCGCCGTCATGGCACGAGATGCGTACTGTGCTCGCAACATTGTTGCAAAGCAACGCACGATACTTTCTGTGTTACCCACTGCCTATGCCACGATAGTGTGGGAAAGGGGTAAATTTAATGGGTAGAGTTCGTAAAATAAGTCGTGAGGAGAAGGGGACGAGCCCGTGCAGGCTGTTTTGTCCTCTTTTCTTTGTATTCCTCAGTCTCGGGTTTTTGTTGGTACAGACAGGAAAGATGCCTTTTCGTGCGTGTAAACTACCATGTTTTCCGGTCTATGTTGCACTGTTGCGTGAGTCGCACCCCACTATGAACGGCCGTTTCCATAAAAAAAGTTATGTAGTCGTGCCCTTGTATAGGTTGCACTTCTTTGTATGGTCGGTGCTGCAGCTGCAAATGCCGGGAGGGCTGACCATCGGAGGTTGCTCTGCCGTTCCTCTTGTGTCGTGAATGTCGATACGCCTACACCTTGCACAGTTAAATGGGTATTCTGGCGATTCTTCCAGCTACCTCAACTAACTTTATCTGTGGAATCACTGGCTTTAACCCTTTCCAGTATGTTATTTAGTATTGCCAAATTCAGAATAGTTATTGTGAAATCGGCGAGTGAAGACGATGCCAAAACCAACATCCAAATATACCCACGCTTTCCGCTGCCTTGACGTCAGTTGTAGGCAAGCTCGCAGGTCTGAAAATGAACTATGCCGAGCATTTGTTTCGTGCTGCTGCTGGGGTGCTGGAGTGGGCTTCCAAAGCACTCATTTTACACCATGAAACTGCCTGTTAGCAGTGGGGAACAGTCTGCAGTCTGAAGAGCACGAAACTCTGCCTTTTGCTGACGTCACTTTTCCGTTGTTGCCAGTAGAGACTTTCGCTTTAAAAAACACGGTGAGGACTAAAATTGTAAATACAATATCTTTTCAAAAACAAATAATTTTGGCCCAATATTTGGGTTATTATTTCAGCGATGTTTTTTGGTGTGTTTTGCAAGTTTCAGGTAAATCAGGGACTGCAAAGAAAACACCTCAGGATTCCTTTAAGGTGCATACTTATGGAAAAAAAGTCCTAAGAGTCACACTGTTCCACAAAACGCACCAACAAAAAATTGGGAAAAAAAAAATCTCAACTTATACATTAGAAAAGACAATACTGTCTTTCCTATTGGTTGATTCCGGCGTATACTTATCGTTACTTCCTGGTGCGCAGGCCATCCCTCTCCCACCCCAGCTGCAGCTGGTGTCCTTCCCCTCGGACGAGAGGGGCCCCTTCTGGGCGTCCCAGCCAGGGTCCCTGCTGGTGACCCCCCAGGAAGGGCTGGTCCCCTCCCGGAATCCCACGCCCCCCGGCCGTCCCCCCAGCCGCAGCAGCAACAGCAGCAGCAACAGCAACAGCAACAGCAACAGCAACAGCAACAGCAACAGCAGCAACAGCAGCAACAGCAGCAACAGCAACAGCAGCAACAGCAGCAACAGCAACAGCAGCAGCAGCAGCAGCAACTTCATCAGCAGCACCAGTTACAGGACGGGGCAGCACCTCCTCCGCTTCTTCAGCAGTTACTGGAGCCCACCAAGCCCTGGCAGGCCCTGCCCACGGCCGTGATCGAACGTGCTCACGTGCAGGTGGGTACGCTCAATGCGTAAAATATAACTGAAGAGCTTTTCTAACGCGTAGCATTTACAGATCCTCGACGTCATAGCGTCTTGTGATCGTGTTACATCATGACATCACAGTGCCGCGTGATGCAATAGTGCCACGCAACATTATTAGATCAAATCAGTTGCGGAACTGCCCATGGACACCTGCTTCCACTTTGTCACGGACGTCCTCCAATTGTAAGGTCTACAGCCGCGTCATTCGGGTAGGACGAATGTTCGCAGATCGCAAAGTCCGCATTGGGGTATTTGTAGGGTGGGCAATGACTCTGTGTTCTTTTGGAAATCGGTATTGGCCCAAAAAGTGGGATGGCGATGACATAGCAATATTACGGTAGTCTGGCTGGGACGGGAAACTTCGACTAAAAAAGTAGCTGTAGGCGCTACAGGGTGAAAAATGTAATCCTTGTACACAGCCGCAAACTGACATTCGGCCTGTGAGAAGACCCGTGACGTTGATTCCTCCATGCTGCGCTTGCGTTGCACTGCTCACGTTACTGCGGCATGAGCATGTGGGCTGCGGGGCCAGTGCAGGGCAGAGGATGAACGTCATGGGCTCTCTTCGCTCGCCGAGTTTCATCTTGAAGTCGTTCTCAAAAATGACATTTCACGCCCCGTTGCGCCCGCTACGAATCTTTTAATAAAAATTTGCCTCGCGGACCATAATGAGGTCGAGCGTCAATTCTTCATCTACGCTATGATCCAAGGAATGAAAAATTTAAAAAGTTGATTGAAAATTTTTAGGTAATTAGCTGACTAATTGTTTGCCTTTGCCTCTTTTCTACTGGCCTCCAGAGAACCAAACTTATCACCAGGGCTTCAGAAAACCTCATGGAAGTTCCCCTTAAAAAAAAAAGATCTGGTCCCAGTAAAAAGCAAACAAACAAAAGAACTATATATGTTGACGATAATGCAGTGAGTGCACAGGCGAGCTGGTGGATGTTAACCATTTTGTTCTTAGCCCGAGACTGAGGCAGGAAAAGAGGAAAGTTTCAAAGTAGAAGAAAAATGAACAGTCGAGGACACGTCTCTATTGAATTAGCCTGAATAGAATTAGCTCTGATGTGGCATTAGCCCATGTGCCGATTTAGCCTGAACGAGGGATCAGCCTGAAAAGGATTAGTCCAGATGTGGCATTGGCCTATATGTTCAATTAGATTTGCCTGTAAAAGAGATTAGCCTGTAAAAGATTAGCCCAGACGGAGCATTAGCCCAGACATTGAAATAACGCTGACTGAGGGATTGGCCTGAATAGGATTACCCCAGGTGTGGCATTAGCTGTGCCTATATACAGAATTAGTCTGAATGGAATTAGACCGGACGTGGCATTAGCCTATATGCTCAATTAGCCCGAATGGACGATTAGCCAGAACGAGATTGGCCCAAACAAGGAATTAGCCTGAACGTGGGATCGAAACAGAAGTGTGGGGGAGGTCTGTGCCCAGGCTCAGAGACAGTTCCATGCCTGCAGGTGACTTACTCCACGGATTCTCTAAGCAACCTGGGCGATCTCTCGCCCGGAGGCATGGAGGTGGAGGCAACCCTGGAGGCCACCCTCTCAGAGTGCACCCTCTGCCGCCGCAAGTTCCGGGGGTTGGCCGAACTGGAGGCCCACGTGCGGTTGCACCACAGCCACGGCATGGCTGAGAGCAGCACTGTCTTCCAGGAGGTGGGACTCTCTGGCTCTCCTTGCTCGACACTGTGCATTGCGACTCGGGCTGTCATTAATTGAGTTGAGCTCTTTAGCTTTACACTCCTCCATATGGCGTTCTTCGCACTTTTCACTTCTCATGAGCCTTGTGACTCAAAATGAAGAGCCTGAGGAATAGAGCACCTGGTATATTACCCTGTTATACTTCTCTACACTTTCTCTACACCTTATCTACGCCCTGTCTACAGCCCCTCTTCTTTTACACTTCTCATTTCTCTTCACACTTCTCTACACTTTCTCTACACTTTTTTTACACTTTTCTACACCTTTTTACACCTTCTCCAGACTTTACACCTCCCTACACTTTCTCTGCACATTCTCTAGACTTTATGCTTCTCTACACTTCTCTTTACACTTTTCAACACTCCTCTACACTTTCTCTAGGCCTTCCCTGCACATTCTCTAGACTTTGCACTTTTCTACACTTTCTTTACACCTTCTCTGTACTCCTCTACACCTTCTCCACAAGCTACGGGTTCCCGATGTTGAAAGGGTTATTCTTGAAGCTACTATAAAAAGTGCCATCAACTTCAGCAGCCATGGCATGGAAGCAGTTTGAGATAGTGGTATAGTACAGCGTGGTTGTGGGTCTACGTGACACGCTGAAAAGTCAGAGGTACTTCTCTCTGCTGAAAGTTCCATGTTTATTGTACTCTACTTTTCTACAGCACGCTATCTTTTCTTCTATGTCTTGAAGATAGAGGGAAGATGTCAGTGCACCTCGAAATGAAGGCACATGAACTGAAAAGTTCCAAAATGTGTCTAAATTTCCGTTTGGTTTGGGCAAAGATGACAGTACCTTTGCATAGCTTGCACATGACCTTATTTGACCATGCTGGAGGTAATTTCAACTTGTTCTTGTCACAAAGAACAAATATGGTGGCGTGAAATGTATACTGCTGAAGGTACGTGCTCAGCTGCAAGACCACACTGATGTCACATCAATGCAAGCCACTTGTGCGGCGCGAATATTGGAATTTTTAAGTAGTAGTTTCAAATAATACGCTATTCCATATTCGCTTCAAGACAAACTGCAATATTTTTATTTTTCAAAGTGTTGATCACGGTGGGATGGACCCATTGAGCGCGCTTCTCAACGAGCAAGGGAGCACTGCAGAGAAGCAACACTTGCGGAGCTCGCTGTGCTTGCAGAGCACCGGTGCACTACGGTACACTCTGACCATATACTTAATCAAACAAACCTTGGTTATGAACATCTCGCAGAAGCTTTATTGAGTAAAAAAATAATTAAGTGGAGTTTGCCAATAATTTCATCCGGGCATTAGTTCTCGAACCCTTAAAGGGACACTGACAGGGTGTTTATGCTCGCCGAGGTTTTTAGTTGTACATGACATATGAGAGCCCAACTACCCAAAACACAATTTGCGACTCGAAATTCGGTTTCTTTCCGCCCGAAAACCGCCGATCAAGAACTGGCCGGTTCGAGTCTCGCTCACTCTCTTTTCCGTGGTCACGGGCCGTTTTCGAAGTTATCGATGCGACTACCAAATTTAATGAAAGTCGTTGGTCACTGAAAGCACACACTCAATATTAAAAATAAAAAAAAATATGAAACCCATTTTTTGTGGCTTCTAAAAAGCTGCAAATACGTTGATTGAAAAAAAAGTTCCACAGAGAACCGGAAGCATTCTGTGCGTGCGTCGTTTCGCGTATCGTGGGACTCGCGGGGACGGCGATGGCAGCGGACGACGGGCGCGGGACCTCTACTTCAGAACTGTCGCTCGCGGTACCGGCGAATTCTGTCTGCCTTTAAAAGAGAAATTTGGGACTGATCAAAAGAATCGGTATTCATCCCGTACGACACGCCCGACCACCAAGCCGATTTGCACGAAGACGTCGCCGAGCCGTCGCTCCCTTCTCGTGGCTGAAGACATCGCTCGCGCAAACTTCAAGCGCGACGCGTCTACTTCGAGTTGAATATGCACGCGTGCGATTTCTTTACTAGGTGCGAATGTCGCCAATACGTGGTGCTTCCCGACTTCGACCCGGGAGTGCTTTTGCTGGAGGAAAATCGGCAGCAAACTTTCCAACTTACAATTTACCGGCTGAAGTATTACTAAGGAAAGAGATCCCCCTGTCACGTGATCCCCCCGTAGCTCAGTGGGTACGACGTCCGCTCCACACGCGGCAGGACCGGGTTCAATCCCCGGTGATGGCACTTCTTTTTTTTTTTTCAAACATTTTTCGATCTTTACATTTCTTTCTTTTTACAATTATCACTGAAGAAACAAACAAAAATTAACAAACAAATGTTGTGGACGAAACGTCGCTGAATTAAATGGGGATGGGATTTCCTTTTTTGACACCTGCGAACTCAACGTAATCACTTTCCACAAAATGCAAAGAGGTAGCGTCCACTTTCCGAGGTGCCTGTAAATGTTCTACAGGAATTGCAGCCAGCCATTGGTCCCGATCCCGTTGATATTTCGGAAACTCTGTCGCACAATGCCACTTTTTTTTCGGACGCAGGACGTGTGAGCCAGCTCTTCACGCAACATCTTGGGTGTATTCTTTTCGGAGCCGATCATGAAAATTAACCACGGGCACTCGCTACTCATCTCCAACTCCTCAATGTACAAAACAACTCATCAGAACAGAACAGCGAGCAGAGCAAACATAACTGCAAAAGAATCGCAAACAGTGCCCGCTAACGCCGCATGTCGTCTGCTACGCCGAGGGAAAAAAAAAGAGAAAAAAAAAGCGCACGGTCGGGTGTAGTGGTAGCCACGTGACTTCCGCCGCTCCCGCTATCCTCTCCACTCCTCCGTTTCGGTTTCGGTTTCGCGCAGTTGCGTTTTTTGGCTTTATTAAAAAAAATACGCTACTCTGTTGCAAAATATTAATTGGGTAGTCCTCCGACACCATAATGAAGCGCCTGGCAAAAAATGAAAAAAATTTTTTGGGGGGTGTCAGTGTCCCTTAAGGCATTGCAAGGACACAGTCACCGCCGCTGCACTCCACTTTGTTTCGAAGCAGCCGTAGAATGTTGCGTGTCTCTGCAGTCGTTGGCGTTTCCCGAGGTGCCCTCTCTGACATCCCTTCGTGTTTACCCTGGCTACACGCAAAGTCTACGGTCGCAACATCTGTGGCAGAAGCAACAATGGGAAAGTCTGCATCGACAAGCGCGAACGAACCAAAGTTACCCTCGGTGGCTTTGCCAACGTGCTTTCACACACTTGTATTGAGATCGTTGCAGCTCTTTGAATCGCGCGCCAGCTCGGCAAAGATGCTCGCGAGAGAAAATCCGACGGTTGCAAAGCAGTTGGCGATCTTTCATCTTCCACTCGCGGGTGTGCGTTCTCTTGCATGAGAAACTTGTCTGAACCCGTCCAATACCTTGCTTGTTCTGCGAAATGGTGGACAGTGTCGAACAGCCGATGCCGAAATGCTATAATTCTTTGGCGCTCTTGAACTTGGGCCAGCCACTTTCCTCAACCTCGAAGATCTAAGTGACTTGTGGTAGACACTCTTAATCTCCCATATGACGCACGAGTGGATGTAGTACGCCACAGGTGCGTGCGTTGGGGGCTCCCAAAGGGATGATCTTCTCCGGGCTCCATTGCTCCCTTGACCCGATTCCGACAGCAGTCGAGCAGCGTCGGCCGCGGGCGTCGTGAGTAGCATCTGAACGTGAACGCTGTTCCCTCTGTACCGCTGCTCCCTGCCTGCGTCCCCGCATCGGCATCAGAAGCGGCGCCTGTGTGTGCGCTCTGCCTTCCGTCACCTGTTTACTCCATTTTCTTGTTTGTCGTTTTTCCAGTTTGCCGTTTGCCTTGGTGGAGAATGGGGAGGGAACGCAAAGATCTCCGTGCGCCCCTGTGTAGGCTTGCACGCTTTCGGCACTGTGGCCTTCGTGATGATAAGGTCGCCCCGCCGATACACTTAGAATAATCTGGTTAAAAATGTGTGCGTTTTCTGTCGGGACCACGTTGAACTTCGATAAAAGCGATAATTCGAAAAGAGTGATTTTGTTACGATCGTCGTCCGATTATTCGGACTTTGCGGGGACCGAAAAAACGTCCGAATAATAGAGCAGTCTGAAAAATCGGCAGATTGAAAAACTTGCCTTTATTACTCCAAGTGGGCTTAAAGAGTCGTAATTGGTGCTTCGTTTCAGGTTACACCTCCGTTTCCGTTCGGCAACTTTCTGTTAGCTTGAGAATCGCTGCCTTCTTTTCTAGCGTTATGGTCGAGTACTTTCTGCGCTTCGGTGCAGCCTGCCCTATGGGGAGGGGGTGGTTCCCTAGATATCTTGGAAGACGAGCCCTTTCGGACATTTGCAAGCAGCTGAGATGACGTGCCATGTCACTGCCGCAATTAGGAACTAGCGCGGGCCTTAAATCAGCAACGGTTGTCGTCTACCCAGTTAAGCGAAATTCGAAAACTAACAGTACACAGAGAGCTGGTGAACAACCAGCTCTCTGTTGCGGTGGCAGAACAGATGGGGCAATGACGTCCAAGCCAGCGTTGTCCGAACATGATGAGAGGCGCAAATCCACGAGTGCAAAATGGCGACTGGCGACGCGAAGGGAACGGAAAAACAAAGCAAAACGATAATGATGATGATGATGACCTGCAGCTAAATGGAAAAGAGGGCTAGCATAGCGTCACTCTAGCGGTAAAACTCAAGAGTACTCAAGTAGCGCTGCCAAGCCAAGCCAATTCATTTGCAGCCAACAACATAGAATTCAAAATGGCCGCTTCTCGGTGGTGTTTTCCGCCGATCGCTCGCAACGATTTTGTCAGAATAATTGAACTTTCGGACTTCAAGCTTGTGGGCAACCTGGGGATTCCAAGTGGTTGGCCCAGGTTGCCCCTTCAACAATCATGTGTGGTCATCTTGACCACGAGGGGGCCAAGGGTAACTGGCCACGCGAGCAGCGCTCCGCCGCTGATAAAGGGCCGCCGCAGCGTATGCGCGGGGGGCTGTTGGGATTGCGCCGCAGGCGATAGCGGTCATTAAATGTTTACGTGTTGTTGAACCGGTGTGCTGTGTCATTCCCCGAGACGGGTAGCAGCAAGAGAAACCCCACAAGCTGTCCGAAACATTGGTCGTGAATATACACTATTTCTATGGGGTAAGTCACGGTTCCGCCTTTAGGTCCGAAATATCGAACAAGTCAGAATTATCGGAGTCCGAAAAATCGGTTGGCGACTGTATAACGAGGACTTGCTCTATTGCAGTTGCGTGCTCAGAAGGAAAAACACACTTTTAAAGCGGGATGGTGCACGCAATTGTCCGGCGTTTCTTAAAGGGACAATGAAGGCAATTTTGGATATTTTTTTTGCAATTGAACTGGGTTCCAGGCTTGTCCCAGGCAGTGTTGCCCAAATTTCAGTTGAAACCGGCACTTGTGTGTCGCGCAAATCAATTAAACAGTTGCGGTAATAATCATACCAGGATCGACTGCGGTGACGCCATGAGAGTTGTGGGAGAAGCCAGGAGAATCGGAGGTCGCGTGACGTTGTGGTTCCTAGGAAGCACGACGTCACAAGAGACGCGTCAGCAATTGGTCAAAACGAGAGACGTGTCCCTCGGTCACGTTTTGGTTCGCGATTTTTGTGAACACTCTTCTAATTTCCACTTGAATAACCATGAAAAGTATAAATTAAACTGGAAATGATTTGTAAGCTGTAAATGAAACAGCATAATTTTTTTTCTCTTTGCTATGTGAACGCAAAACAGGCAACAAGCAACTATGGGTAAAAAAGTTAAAAAAAGAACACAGCGCGGAACACGCTGGCGACGTTTGGTTTTGGTTTGAGATGTCGGTGTCATGTTAACTTTGGGAACACGGTGCTCGAAGGGTTCTGCAAAGTGGTAGTAATGCCAAATTTGTGCGCTGTAGATCAAACGGTCGACTGAAGACCAGTAATCGTTCGGGCAACACTAGTTTTCACGTGTCGGTTGCTGTTCGTGTTCTTTGACGACGAAAAGAGAGGATGTCTGACTCTAATGAAAAGCAAAAATGGTGCTATTTTCTCCTTCGTGGGGATCGTCCCTCGCGGAGATGCTGGTTCCAGGAACAGGTCGCTGCCGCTTTCCTCTTGGCATCTCCCCCACGTCCCTGTCCTTCGGCAACGCGCCGCTCTTGTCTCACCCACACGAATGTTGCTAGCCTAGCTGCTTCGCTGCTCAGAGCCTGTGGGTTGCTTGTTGCCGGCTGGGCTGTCACCGTCGGGTGATGGCGGAGGCCGCCACACACATACTCCCGTTCCGTTGGTGTTAACTCACTAAACGGAAACTCGAACTCGCTTCGCAAGAGCGGCATTGTCGTCCATGTTTACAGATCTGACGAAACGACCGCGCCACTGCGGTGCTATAATCCACCGCGTTTACCAGAGCCTCGATCCCATAAATGGTACCGATACCGACTATTCACACTTAACGTCACTCCCTATGTCACCTCCGTTTTCTGAGGCCCAGAAATGAGAATGGAGATAGTTAAGTTTCGGTTTCTTCAGTTCTTTTGTAGGCACAGAAATATGCGTCACAAATGTCTACAGCACGCAGGACCGGCCAGGATGGCTCGTAACGTCTGCTGTGGTTCACTGTAAGGTGGAACGAAGTATACAGTGCAATCCACTTATAATGATACATCATATAACAATGTACCACTTATAATGATCAGTTTCTAGAGTTTATAGACTAGAAACGATCAGTTTCTAGTTCAGATACAACGATAATCGGTTATAACGATAGAAATTTCGGGATTTCTCATTATCGTTAGAAGTGGATTGCACTGTACCGTAAAATTCCATAAGGGCGCCCTCCCCGAGAAATCGCCCATCCCGTTTTTGTGGCTAAATATCTGTAACATAAAAATTCCGAAACATTGCCGACCCCGCGATTCCCGTTGGACGTCAAGCGATGTCCGATGGGAATCGCGCATTAACAGCGCGATCGGCAGTGCCAGCATGTCTGAGAAGCGAGTTCATAGCGGGTTCTGCGCGCAATATTGGCTCGCATAACACGCTAGTTGTTCCCGCGTGCATATTGCATCATGAAATGCTAATTCTCTACGTTCGCGATTTGCAGTATTCGTTCCCAAATTGATGATGGATTCCCGTGTTTTTGTCCACGATCTGCGCGCGCGACATCGATTTTTAGTTGTAAGTAACACGCGCGAGTTGTTCCCACGTGTTTGTTGCATCGTGAATTGCGATTTTGCTGCGTCCGCGATCTGCGGTATTTGTTTCTGTAACATGCGAGTTTGTGGCGTATTCTCGCGTTTTAGTCCGCGATCTGCGCGCGCGATATCGGTTTCCGTGACAGGCAAGACTGTAGCGGGTTCCCGCGTCTTTATTGCACCATGAAACATGAATTTGCTGCGTCCGCGATCTGCGGCATCTGTTCCCGTGAGATGCCAGTTCTCGGCGGGTTTCCACGAGTCCTTCACACCGTGAAACGCGAATCTGCTGCGTCGGCCACTTGTGGTATCATTTCCCGTGACACAGGAGTTTGTAGTGCATTCCCCGCCGTATTTATCGCATCGTGAAACGCGAATTTGCCGTGTCCGCGATCTGCGGTATCAGTTCCCGCGTCACGTAATTTGTAGCGGGTGCTCCGGTGCTTATCATTAATTTTTTATAAAGTTTTGCTGTGGCATCCCCAAAGATAGCCCACCCCATGTTTTTCACCATTTATCTCTTCATTCTGGGTGGGCGTCCTTACGGGATTTTACGGTAGTTTTGCTGTGGCCGTTTGGTCGCACGCCACTTGCAACGCTACCCACCGGCCGTGACGACGATGGCCGCTTTTCCAATGACCGCAGGACATGAAAAGCGAACCGGTGCCGTGCCAGCCATTGCGGGCGGAGCCACCCCGATGTGCCACTGCGAATCCGAGGGTGCCCACCCTGTCGGAGGAAGAGGAGGAGGAGGAAATGATGGCGAGCCAGCCGAGAGCGCCGCTGCCGCCGTTGAGTGCCTGGTCGGCCGCGCGCGTCCTGCGTCCGAGCGTTGGCAGCGAGCGGCGGCGTCACTCCGATTCGGATCACTTGGCATTCGAGAGGGGCAACGGCGGACTGTTAGCGGACCTGCTGCTGGGTCCGCGTCGGACGGCCGCGCGTCGGCTCGGATCCAGGGTTGGAACCACTGCCGTCCTTTGCACACTTGCAGGTGAGGCCATGTTTTTTCTAGACACAGGGGTTCGGGGATAGATCAAAGGGTGGGAAAGACATCTTTGCTCCTCCGTGCTCTATGCTTGCAACTACCGTAATATCCCGAGTCATCGCCCATCCCCGAGTCATCGCCCACCCCAATTTTTGGGCCAATATCGATTTCTAAAAAACACAGAGTCATCGCCCACCCCTTCAAATACCCCAACGCGGACTCCGCGATCTGCAAACACTCATCCTACCCAAATGACGCGGCCGCGGACCTTACAGTTGGAGGACGTCCGTGACAAAGTAAAACGGAGAGAAAGGCCCTCTCTTTGCTTACGCATTTTTCGCGTGAGCGACTCCGAAGTGGTAGTGTATCCATGCGAAAAGAAAACGATGAAGATAACAAAATAAAAGTTTGTTTTGCTTACAAAAATATCGATCCGACAAAAAAAAAAAAGAATCGGAAAGATAACACAAGCATTAACCCAGTCAGGAATCGCGAGGTAAGCGTACGCCCCATATTTTGGGATGTAACCGCGGAGTGTAAGGTCGAAGTCTGTCTCCGCCGAAGTAAGGTCGCCGCGAACCCGCTCCTTCTCCCCGCACGTCGCGACCGCGGTTGTGCAATGTTTTAGACAAAGCCAACAGGTAAATAAAGCTTTTCTGGAACGCCCTACACAGACGTTAGTAGAGCGTCCCAAACCCCTATTGATAGCACGCCGTGCACGGACGCACGCATGTACGCAAAAAACAAGAAAGTTGCGCAAGAGCTTGTGATTGACAAGGCGCCCGACTTGGCCCGACGCCAAAGTATTTGCCACGCGATCGCCGGCTTTTCCGCTTTCCCAGCATCGCTCTTCGTCGCTTCTTTGGTCCGCTCGCTCGCTCGTTGCGCCTGGTTGGTTTTTCTATTTTCTTGCGGAATTTTCTTTCTTTCTTCTCTTTTTTTTTTTTACTAACTAGGAGAACATAGTGGTGACGTGTTTTCACGGAACAAACGTTCGTGCTCTATGCAGATCGGTGGCGTTCCTAGCGCGTATGCAAGCAACGGACTTCGCGGTAGTAAAACATTCTTTCGTGAGCATTTTTTCTATAAAACAATAAAACTAAATCGAGTTTTGAGTTTAATGTATCTGTTGCGTAGCAGCGCTAGATACGGAGAGAAAACTGGGCGGCTTTCTCCGCTTTTATTAACTTTTTGTGCTCACCCACCGAGACATGGCCCACCCCACTTTTTCTATGAATTTCAGGCGGCAGGGGGTGGGCGATGACTCGGGATATTACGGTATACGTAAGTTTGCGTCGCATTGGCACTTTTTGTCTCCTTTTTCGCGGGCAGAGACGAGCACTACGCTTGATGTCAACCATTTCTTGTTATGTTGTCGAGGCTAGCCTAGTTTCTTCAGCGCTGTCGAAGCTGCTTGTGTGAGTGCAGACGAATGTAAGGCAAGACGAGGCCACGTGCTTCTGTGAGTGCAGACGAATGTAAGGCAAGACGAGGCCACGTGCTTGTGTAGCGTGCATTGCGCGGCAGCAGCACTGTAAACGGGGACGTCGGAAGTGTTTGGGAGGTAGGGGGTGATGGGAGGTTGAATGTGATTTTCCTCCCCTTCCCCCAGATTTGTTTAATGGGAATATCTAAAACGTCTAAGGGGTGACTGACCCCCTCCTCCTCTGCCTTGTTCCGGTGCCACTGGCTAGGGAAACTAAGCCTGCCTTGACAAGAGACGACAAAAGAATTAGTGCCAAGTATAAGTTTCATTGGCTAAGTTGTTGTTTAGGACGAGTGCATTCCACCACTCTGGTAGTTGTGATGGCAGCCTTTTAGTTACAAAATGAATGCTGCAAGATGAGTGGCTACTCCTTGTTTGAGCAACTGTGTCATGCTCCATATACTTCACAGCATTCAAAATATTGATTGCATTGACTACAAACATAAAATCCTTCACACCAAAAAAAAAAAAAGAAAAGAAAAAAGAGGGTTTTGTTTTAAGAAATGCAGAGGTGGCCTCGTCACACTTAAACCGCAGCATCGGGAGTGCCTAGGCTTTTGAGTTCTGAGCTTGCCGTAACTTGGAAAGCAATCATCAAGTTTGAGTCCGTGCTCACAAGGATCATCAGGATTGAGGCTGTGCTGACAAGGACCGAGGTATATCATTTGTGTGGGTGGGGGTTGCTTGCAGGGTTTGGTGACGTCCGGCCGGAGCTCCCTGGTGCCCTCGCCACCTGACGCCATCCCGTACGAAGATCCACAAGAGGACGACCCCTCTCGGGTCTCGACGAAGCGTTTGAAGAGAAGTCGCAGCCACAGCACGAACCATGCACTTTCGTCGAAAGCCCTCGCCACCGAACGAGCTTCAAATCGTCGAGCAGGACGACGACGTAATCATGGTGTCCGCGTCGCCACCCGTCGACAGTTCCTCACCGCCTCCTTCGCCGAGCGGCCAGCAAGGCATCGACGACAGTCCACCCAGAAGTATGCACGATCCGTCGGAAGATGCGATCGCAACGGAGGCGCCCGTCTGCAAGGCACCGGACTTCGACGACGACGACGTTTTCCTGAGCCCAATTCCCACGAGTCCTCTGCGGAGCCGGCGGAAGCATCGGCCCGAGGTAGGGTGGCGATGTGCCAGAGTCGTGTCTTTGACTGTGTGCGAGTTGGAATGTTGCATTGCTTTTCCGAGTTTGTGCAGAAGCGTGTCTCTAGGATGTTGGTAACACGGGAGAGGAACTCTTTCGAGAAATTTCTTCTCTATAAGAAGTTGTGGACAGGTTCAGTTTAGAAATACGGAAATGAAAATTAAGTTTTGTGACGTTGCTGGGGAACGTATGAGCAGCCAATGATGGGAATGAGGTGACCGGCCAGTCATCTGCATGCTTGCAGCGTGGCGACTTTGAAAGCCACTTGTTTCCTGTTGAACTGCCCTTGAGGAAAGGGAAAGAAAAGATTGCACGTGTTGAGGGAAGGATTGAGAAATTCTGGACGCGGGACTTTTTTGCCACATTTTGGTCCCGTGGTAGTTGTGCCCGGCTCTTCATTGAAAAAAACTATGCTGTATTGTATGCTTCTTGCGTGGACTTGTGCTTTGATTCTTGAGCAGTGTGCACCACAAGTGATACACATTTTGACAGACGACAGTGGTGATGTTGGCTCGCTTAATGCGATGTGACCTGACATGCGGTCTCAGGTCATATCACACGTCACTGAACCTGGCATCATGTGACGTTAGGGCATTGTGTCACATGGTCACATGACTCAGTGTTACATGATCTCACACTGTCACAAGACAGTATTGCATTATGCCACAGTGTTGCATTATGTCACGGTGTCAAATTATGTCATTGTCACATGATGTCAGTTTCATGTGACACCGTAGCTTCACAATAGAATTTAAAAAAAAGAAAAACATGATTGAACAAAAATTAAGTAAATCAGATTTATTTGATTTAAATCACTGTAGCTATGAAATAGTGCTTCTTATTCACTAGATGTATTTTTAAACACGAGAGATTGATCAGTCAATTCGTCCAATCACTGAAAACATTGCAGAGGAGTGAACTACCCTAAATTTAAGGTACAGTTTAATTAACAACTTTTGATTGAGTAATCCCCGCCCTAGGAGGACAAAAACAGCTTGGTATCTTTTAGTTAGGGAAAAACTTCATTGGCTTTTTTTTGCGTTCTGATTTTCTTGCAACAGTACATCACTTTTTTAGTGTTAGTAGTTTCTTACATGCTTATTTACTTGCATTAGGACATCACATACCTCACGAACAAAGCGGATGGTAGAAAGAAAGCTCGACGTTCCGATTTGCTCAGAAGACCACTACTTTGGGCTCGTGTTCAGCATAATGTAAATCTTTCTTGCTTGACGATACCTCGACCTAAGTATAAAACAAATGCACATAGAAAGCATAAAAAATAGACAAACAATCAAAAAAATATTTTTGAAATTATTTTTGTTGAAATGGTTTGATCTAGATCATCCCAGTGAAACCGGTCTGATTTAGATCACGATTTAAATCGTCATATAAACCCCAATTTAAGTCATCTTGATTTTTATTTTCCACCCTGCTTCACGGTGTCCCATGAGCTGATACGAACTGAGCAATAATACTATAGGCTTCTCGATTTACCTACACCGCCTGCAACTCTGCGGAAAAGTGTAGGGCAGTGTACTTTTGTTATGTGTACAGCGAAATTTAATTATAACGATACCAGATATAATAATGTACCGCTTATAACGATCAGTTTGTAGAGTTTCTAGACTGGAAACGTGTATTGAGACGCGACCTGAAGTATACCACCCTACCCTTTTCTGCACCGGTGCAGGAGGTACATATATATCGAACGAGCCTATGTTTGATATTTCCACCTAAAATGTAATGAAAAAACTTCCCGCCAAATTTAGTGTTTAATGCTTCGTTGTAACGGGACGTCATGCTCTACAGGCCGAAGCCGGCCCACAAATGCATGCTGCATTCAAACAAAAGCCCTTGCAGCATTTAAGCAGCGTTTAACGTCGTCCCCCAACCTCTCGCGCAGCCCCTGTACATCCCCCGCACGTGAACGCCATCGGGTTCCCGAGCCGGCTGCGCTCCCCGCGCCTGTGGGACCCCTGCGCCGAGGCGGGCCACAAGAGCGCCGCGGGGGGCACCGGAGCGTCGCCCCCGCCCTACACCCCTCCGCCCATGCTGAGCCCTCTCCGGTCGGGCTCGGGGCTCTTCTGGCACGTGTATCCGGGGCCCCGGTCAGCGGGACCCGCCACACCCCACACGGGGACGCCCAGAGGTGGGTGCACACCTTGTTAACGCGAAACATTCTTTCTTTAGCTATAGTCCGCTGCAACTCGAGAAGGTAGGGTGAGGGAAAGGAACCCAGGCGAAAATCAGTCCACTTCCAGCTGGATTATGGAACTGGAAATGAGGCAGTCCAGCTGGATTCCAGCTGGAATCCAGCTGGACTGCCTCATTTCCAGTTTCATAATCCAGCTGGAAGTGGACTGATTTTCGCCTGGGAAGGCCGGGGAGGAGGAGGCAGACGGAACGCTGAAAAGAGGAGGAGGTTTTCCGCTTTCTTCTCCAGCGTTCCATCTGCTTCCTCCTCCCCGGCCTTCCTTTCCCTCGCCCTACCTTCTTGAGTTGCAACGGACTGTAGGCGTTGGGCATTTCATGAAGCCCGGACAAAAGCGTGGCCGCCAGCCTCGACAATGATTGGTTGACGGGTGCGAGAGGAGGAGTGAGCTGTTCAATGCTGAGGGGTGGGCAAGGAGTGAAGTAGGTGAGGAGGAGCTCAACCACCTGTGTGCACTGAGGGAGAGGAGCTCGAGAGTATAAAAGGCTTTGAAAGATTGCCAGGGTTATCGGCCCGATTCGCGGTAGTATCGCTTTATTCGAGGAACAACTATAGAGTGTACACGGCAAGCGTTAAACCCTCATGAAGAGCATCGTGAATGTAGGCGTCTGGTGTCTGGAAACTCTGAGCACCGCTAAACGTTTGTGATGCTGGAACGTTTCATGTATGCAGCATAATGGCCAGCAATTTGCCATAAAGTTTACTAAAATTGATTTATCTCGATCCTGCGGATAGAGTTGGCACGCACAAAATCTGTTTCCGCGGCACTCTTCAGCGTTTGCGGTGGACGTTGCAGTCTCTTTTTAGCTTTTTTTCTTGTTATTTTATTTTGAACTCTGTCCTTTCTTATGTGACGGGTGCCACCTCGGACTTCGCGTTTCTTCCCATAAACCGTTACAAAGTTCACCTAACTATGTAATGCCAGCGTCCTGTGATTGGAGTTTGCTTTCGAGGGGGTAGTAGAGACCACCGTGGTGAGGCAAAGCCAGCTGGCTCTGCGTCTGCCCACCGATTAGAGCGGTGGTAGAATGTCGAGCGTGCAACCATGTGGTCGTGGGTCTGACTCCCGTTTTGGCACATTTGGAATTTACTTCTCTCTTCTCAATGTACCGCTCTTTTGTACAGATTGTCCTTTGAAGTATGTGTACACGTTTCGTAATGGTTTCCGTGGCATTTTGTTGCACCTTCCTCAGGGTCTCCGTTCTTCGAACACGTACCGTGTTAAAACCGTCGGCTAGGTGGTCCAAGCCACCACCCAGTTCAAAGGGTTCGGCCGTGTGCGTCCGTCTATCTATCCGTCGGCCGTCCGACAGGGTGTTTTGCATTTTTGCAGCGTAGATCAGAGGACGTGTTGGCCTTCTGGAGGAACCACACGAATCGGTTTCTTGACATGTTGCACCACAACTTACTGCAGAGGTGCCTGTTGGTGGTGCATTTATTGCTTCAAAGAAGAAAAGTATGAGTTCCTCCGAGCTGAAAACATAAAAGACAAACATTTTTGTTCCTATAGACTGGTGCCCAGACGAGTCTTTTCGTTGTGAAATGATTGAATAGCAGTGTGGGCCGTTGTGGCATTTACTACTTTGGGAGACAAATGGGTGGGAAGAAAAAGTAAAAAAATTGGCTCGCATTTTATCCTGCTCATTTTGCCAAAACAAACGTCACGCCGCTTCACTTGACAATTTCATGTGAACTAAGCTTAGCCCATTGCGCAGATGCTGGGTCGACCGACGCACAAAGGTCCCTTGGCAAAGCAGATTTGACAAACCTTGAGAGCCTCCAAAGCACGTGCCTAACCACGTCTTCTACCGCAGACCGAACCGCCACGGTGCACGTTGCCGGCATGACCGCCGGCGTTTCTCCGTCGCCCGTCGAGGTCCTGGGTGAAGTCCCCCTCTCGGACGAAGAGGAAGAGCTCGCGCCCGAGACGGACATTCTCCCGTGAGTTTTGAACCGTCGTAATGGCCGTTCGGACCCCTAGTCGATCGTTGAGGGGCATCGTTGCTTTGCAGTCACGTCAACGTGGGGCCCCAGTTTCAAGCGAGGCTTCCACCCTTAGACGGTAAGAAGGGGGGTCACTTTCCCCGAAATCTGATTGAAGTTTTGATGGAGTTGCGATGCCTGGAACGTGTCTCTGATTGGCGTGTTCCTTTCCTGGGGTCTGCTTGTGCGTTGCAGTGAAATCAGCCCTGGAAGCCGAGCACAAAGCCGACATGGTTTGGGACCCGCGGAACTGCGATCACCTCTGCGACGACGAGCGTGAGTGCAGAGTGTCTCCTAGCACTTTTCTTTTCGTTTAATTCCCTGTCGCTCGTTTGCTGGAATTACTCTAACATCATTCGGCCAGAGTTTCGGCCAGAAGTGCTTGTACTAGAGATGTTGCAGAATTTTCACGTTCAAGCGTAATGTTAGTCATGTGCAAATGGTGGATTTTGAGTTTGAGGCGAATCCAAAGCGAATAGCAGGATTTTGGCCGAATGGTTCTGAATGGAGTATCAAATAGTTTCTCCAAGCCTTTCACTCCTATTGCAGCATGCTTAAGCTACAAAAACACAGCTGAACTTGTGAAGGTTGTTGCCAAGCTTCCATTGGTCCATTTATGAGCCAATTTTAATACTATAACTATATATATACTGTAACCTCAAAAAGTCTGATGCCATGGAATGGCGAGTAAATGATGGATTTGATATAAAGTTAAACCTGTCGACATACCCAGCTGTACGTAATTGAGTGGATGTGCAAACCTTGCAGTATGCAAATACTCTTCAGTCTCAAATTTGATAAAGAAAAATCACGAATGATGAATGCAGGTTGTCAGGGTATCTCTGCCTAACACATGCTACTCTTGCCTAACAGCCACAGTTTCATTTTGAAAATTTTAGTGCAATGTAGATATCAACATTCTCAAAGTTTCCATTTCTATTTTAAATACACCAGGTGTGCGCATGCACCATCCTTTGAAAGTGTGCTTTTCTCTCAAGCATGCAATTGCGATATTCACACTTTTCCAAGTGTTGATTGCGGTGGGTTACTTCGATGCGTGCACTTCTTATCGAGCGCCGGTGCACTGCGGAGAAGCAGCAACCTCGGAGCTTGCTCGAGCGGATGTTGCCTCTCTGCAGTGCACCGGTGCTTGGCAACAAGCGCGCTCAACGGAGCTAATTCGCGGATATCAGAACTTCTAAAAATATTAATATCGCAGTTTATCTCAAAGTGAATATCAACTAATGTATTATTCCAAACTACTATTCGAGATTTCAAATATTCGCACGCTACTTAAATGCAAATACATAAAAGACTCACGATTTTAAGAACAATATAATCAAATTGTTTTGAATGTCGAATAAAAATTTTTAATTGAATAGTAGGCATCACTCTTGAATAATTAAAAGAAACAAAACAAAAGGTTTTCTGAAAAAAGAAAGAAGCCAAAACAAAAAAAGCCTGCATGATAAGAAATATGCAGGTTCTGGCCAGGCTCCAAAGCAAGTTTTCTTCACTTAAATGTACACAGATCAGCGGGATGTTGCAATAGAAACTGTTTAAATGCACCAAAATACTCGACTCAGAAAGGTAAAAACAGAAGTGAACTTCGAATTGTGATCTTGGGTCGAAACGTGCAGCAAAAGTGTTTCACTCAACATTGATGCAGTTTTAAACCAAACGGCTAGATCTTTGTCCCGGGAACGAACTAGACAGACTGCGAGCAAACCGCACCTGTCGCGTCACTTACGATAGCGGGAAAGAAGAGAAGCATGTGCAGTCTATTTGTTGCCTATGGATTGAAGTAGAAAACAATTTGTCGGCATAGTGAGCCCAGGCGAAAATCAGTCCACTTCCAGCTGGATTATGGAACTGGAAATGAGGCAGTCCAGCTGGATTCCAGCTGGAACCAGCTGGAATCCAGCTGGACTGCCTCATTTCCAGTTCCATAATTTAGCTGGAAGAGGACTGATTTTTGCCTGGGAGTTTTCTGTAAAACAACAAGACGTCACTTCGGAAAAGTTTTGGAGCTCTCTCGAGCTTTCAGGGTGGTGTCGCGAGCAACTGCAAGGACTGTGGCCTTAGCGATTTTCTGGTGGATTCATAAGTGTCTTGGCTTGGCTCTCTGTGCAGTCGACGCATACCTGGATCTTGCGAGCTCTGCGGTTGTGCCGGGCGGCGGTCGTAACCGCGAATACGCCTTTCACCTCCTGGCGCTGTGCCAAGGGAACCTGCAGGTGAGGTCCAAACCTCGGGGCCGAGGTATTGATTGTTCAATTGATTGGCGGTTGGTGGTGTGTTAGTGTCCAAGGCTATAATGAGCCAAGAGCTTGAAATATTGCAATTACAAGCGTAACGCTGGGCTGAGGAAAGAACCGACCCAGCAGCTCTGCCTCTCGATTACTGCATACATTTTGGGGTTGTGGACTGAGAGTCCTGCCAGAGGTGCGCTTTTCCAGTGGTTCTTGATTTGTAGCCTTCGTCTTGTGCGATGCATTGATCTTCTCTTTTATGTTGTCTGGCCTTTTCGTTTGTGTCTTCTGCATTTTCACTTGGCTCGAGGGCTGCACACTGCATTTTTGTGCTACTGTGCCCAGCAGTGTTTTGCAGCGGCAGCTGTTGGTGCACCCTTCCGGCGAAATCCTGCAACGTCTGTACACAAAAACCCACGTGCCGCATCGTCGCTGTCGCCCCTTGCACAGTCACGTCATCTATGGCAAGACATGCTATCACTCCCTCTTTCCCCCCCCCTTTTTCTGCCGTCCACGCAGCAGCAGTTCGAAAACCGCTGTCGCTTCGGGGTTCTGGAAGGTTCTCCCGTGCTTCCATGAAAGCACCGTTCGAACGAATCAGATAAATACGTAAAAAACATAGCAGGACAACCAACATTTTGAAATTTGTTAGAATTAACCGGAAGTATGAAATACCCGAGTTTGAGCTATCACAAACATACTGTAGTGAAGTAGAGTATAGTGATACGTCTCTTTCCAACATGCTGACTGGCTGACGGGGATTGTAGCCATTGCCATTTGCTAAGTTACAGTGAGACTGAGTATATCCGTGACAATTTTGTCACATGCGACCAAAGTACTGCCACAAATTTTGTGGTTACGAAAATAGGTTGACCCTTCATTTTAAAGAAAGGTGCTAAAAAATGTTGACTGTGGTATGATATTCCTCACTATTTCTACTTGTTTGAACAAGAAACTGGTTTGAGCCTATGGTATATTTCTTCTCTTTAGGAGGCAACCCTGCGGCTCATGGACCGCCAACCAATGTTGCCAGGTGGCCATCCGCTCCTCACATACCGCTACGCCGAGTGTCACCGCTGGAGTAGGGAGGAAGTGGAACGCTTCCAAGATGCGCTGGCAACCTTCGACAAGGACTTCCTTCATGTTGCTTCCAAGGTGGGACGCTCGTCTTGGGCAGTACCGCGGTATATTGTCGCTGCCTTTTCAGCTTGAGGGAACTTGTTTTTTCCTTGACCCCAATTACTTTTTCATGAAATAGCTTCTCAGGGGCTACTGCTAAGTATGACTTCGCTTTTACGTTATCCCAGAGGATAAATTAGGTGTATGTAGATGTCAATATTTTCAGATGTAAGTCGAATCAATTAGATTTAATTTGAATAGAATTTGATTTAAATGCATACTGAATTTGATTTAAGCACAATTGAGTTTGAATAGAAGAATTTAAATACAAATTGAATTGGAATAGACTTTGATTTGGATACATTATATGGTTGGCTGCATTTTGATGCAAGGGGGGGGGGCGGGGTATATGGGGTGAGGGGGTTTAGCTATATAAAACACAACAGCCACTAACTGGTAAATTTTTTTTTTACTGTCGTTAACTATGAGTATGAATTAATCTTTGTGAACTTTGCAATGTTAAGCTTGATGCAAAATTTTCCCAGTAGATTATTCTAGACGTGTAAATTTTGAAAAGATGTCTCGATGAAACACAGTGGAGAACCTGCTTGTAGTAACTGTTGAGCGTTGCTGCAATCAACTCCCTGTCAAACTTTGAAGCAGTCTTCCTACACAGAGACTTCAGCAAATGTGGCTGAAATGAACACATTTACAAACTGTCGAATTTTTGAGCAGCCTTTAGGAGCAGCCTCTCAATGCAACGCCAGTTCACCTAAAATGTGCCGTTGACATAAACGAGCGGGTTTGGCTGTGGTTTGGCCAAAAAGTTGCCGATTTCGGAAGCACACCCACGTCGGGCCAACACCACCTAGGAGTTTAAGCAAGTAGGCAGGCGAGCTGGTTAAGGATAGACATAGTAACCCTGGAGCGAGGAAACAAAAAAAGGACGGACAGACATGAAACCACCTAGAGTAGTTCGAGCCCGTGAAAAGCCTTCCTGTGCCTCCTCGTAATGTAATCACACTCGGATGGTGCAAACTTGGCAATTGGGCCCGAGCCCTACGCCGAGCGTCCTTTGACAGTCGAACGCCAACGCAGCACTTGTGTCCAACCTGCGCCTACACTCGATCTCGCCGCGTCGACGTCCAAATGCTAGTGCACGGGCTTTGATTATTCTGCGCGGTGTTGGTGAGGTGCCACCCGCACAACCCGTTTCTCCCGTCGCACCGCAGGTGGGCAGCAAGAGCGTACAGCAATGCGTGGAGCTGTACTACGTCTGGAAAAAGGTGGCGCCCGAGGAGTACCGGCGGCTGTGCTGCACGCGCCGGCGGAGAGAGCTCGGAGCCGTTGCGCCCGACACAATGTTGCCAGACGACGAGGAAGGAGAGGAGGGCGGGAGCCAGGACGCGCCGCCTGGCAGCCCCCTCGCCGCCCAGCCCCCACCGCCGGAGCTCCCGCAGCAGTGCGAGCCCCCGCAGGAGTTTCCCTGTCGATTGTGCGGCAGGTGAGCTCGGAGAGGCCGGTCGAATCGTTGCGGTGCGGTACCTGGAGTGCGTCTCCAGGTTCCACACAGATGTGTACCAGGCACGAAATTTGCACAAAACTGGGGAGAATTCGCCGTGTATTCGAGAATTTCGAAAATGGGACTGCTTCTGTGCATAGTAACGGTGGAGTTAGTGTCTAAGCGTAGCTGGAGAGGAACTATGGTATGCGGCGAGCCTTCTGGCATTGCCTATCGTTTTATCTCCGTGCGTGTGCGGTTCTTGATCCTTGGAGGGGGGTGGAGTGTTCGGTGTCTACTTGAAAAAATTCCGAGACAAGGGAAAAGGAAGGGGCAAGCACAACAAAGTCTCAAAAAGCCCAGATAAACTTGACAAGGTTGTTCTCGAGCTTCCACTTGTCCGTTTCTAAGCTAATTGTAATCCAACTACATTTATAGACGTAGCCTAAGAAAGTCCAGTGCCTACAGTGGGATAGCAAGTAACTTACACATTTGGCATAAAATTAAACCTCGAGATGCCCAGCTATACCTAGTCATTGAGATTTATAAATTCTCTTGCCATATGCAAATATCTTCTTCTATATCTAGGTTTGTTGTTTTTGTCTTTTCCTTTTTCCTTGACTCGGGGTTTTTTCAAGTAGGAACATTCACCAGCTAGCCTTGCGCCACAGCTCTTATTTCTCATCAGATCTGATAGCCGAGAGCAACATATTTATTTTATATGTGCACTACTGTGGTTTTTACTTAAAGGGAAACTCCGCTTCATTTTTGATATTTAGAAAACTGCATCCCTCTTCAGTATCATATAGGAAGACCCCATGTCAAATATTACGATCTAATTCCGTCTATATATTTAATAAACTGGCCAGCAAACTTTAAAATGAGCCAAGTCGCCGAAATCTGCCAACTCTAGCGTGCGGCGTGAGGCGCAATCGTCAGCGCAGTCAAGGCGACGGAGTTGGAGCGGCCAACGTTGACCCACTACGCCAAAGGCATGACTACGTCATTCTCGCGTTTTGTTTGTTTTTACTTCTCAGAGCGAAATTGAACGATGACGTCATGCGTTTCTCCTCCCGGTGTTGGCTCAAGGGCGTCCACGTGATCACCGTAACGCGGATGCGCTAGTTTGCGCTGCCCTGCGCGTTTATCGCAGGTCCGGTTTCTCCGCTCCGCCCTCTCCTCTTTCGTATTCTCCCCTTCCCCCTCTCCCCCGGGCCATCACCGTCCACGCCATGCGAAGCGACCTGCCCGCGTCGCGTGTCCTGTACCTCGCCCCCACGAACGTCACAAGACCACGTGGTTCGACGTGACGTGGCCATGACTCTGACAACACGAGGCCAATGTTGCCTGACGCCACCGAAGTTTCGGTTTCGGTATCAGCTGATGTTTAAATTAGGATTACACGAATAATATTTCACATTTTGCGAATTCGAAGACGTAGAGCTGTTTAGTAGTGCTTTGTGAAATGGAATCACATGTAAGCCTAAATTTCTCGGAATTGAGCGGAGTTGCCCTTTAAGAGTTATACTAGTAAGGTGGCACATTAGATAAAACGTGCCACGAGAGACACGGGAAAGACTTTTGGAAGCACCCTTTTGAAAGTGGCAAAAATGTTCTGCTGCTACCTACCTGCAAAACCTTCAAAGTTCTGCAGAGTGTCACTCTTATGTCAGTGCATACATGTTTTTCTTAAATGCAGGATTAAAAATTGCTTCAAATTGTGGGATTCCTGTGCTAAGCTGCCGACAAATCGTTGATCGTTACAGTTGCACGAGCATTCGAATTTGCGTATAGTAGTAGTTTCAAATATTATGCTATTCAACATTCACCTCAAGATAAACTGCGATGTTAATCCTTTTTTTAAGTGTCGATTGCGATGGGTTAGCTTCGTTGAGTGTGCTTCTTACGGAGCCCTGGTGCACTGCGGAGAAGCAACACCCGCGGAGCTTACTTTTGTGGGTGTTGATTTTCCGCAGTGCACCGGTGTTTGGCAAGAAGCGCGCTCAGTGGGGTTAACCCACCGCGATGATCGCTTAGAAAAGTACAAATATTGCAGTCGCGTGCTGAGGAGGAAAGCCCACTTTCAAAGCGGGCGTGGTTCTTGCATCTGTCTGGTGTATTTAAAAAGAAATGGGAATTTTGTGAATGATGATATCTATATTATGGTAGAAGTTTCAAAATAGCTATTAAGCAAGAGTATATGTAAGGCTGAGACTTCACGACAGCCTGTGTTCATCATTCATTATTGTCTCTTTTTTCTTTTCTGAAATCCCAGATATAAAAGAGGATATTTGCACATGGCAAGAGAATTTATAAATCTCAATGACTAGGTATAGCTGGGCATCTCAACGTTTAATTTTATGTCAACTCTGTAATTTACTTGCTGTCCCAATGTAGGCATTGGACCTTCTGAGGCTGCATCTACCAGGGTGTCCCAAATAGCGGCCACGCTCTTTAAATTGACCGCAAAATACGGTTTTTTAACCTATCACGCTACGATTTTTTGCAGCGTTGCCCACAGACGGTGCATTTCTTCTGTAAAATTTGCAAAGAGCGGACTTACCTGAGGAAAAAGTAAAGAAAGAAGAAGGCTTAACTCCTATGGAAAACGAGCAAAGCCACCGGTCTCAATAGGGCGCCCTATTGTTTGAAGACCGGTGACTTTGCTGCGTTTCCATAGGACTTAAGCCTTTTTCTTTTTTTACTTTTTCCTCGGGTAAGTTTACTCTTCGCAAATTTTATGGAAAAAATGTGTTACCCGTGGGCAACGCTGCACAAAATCGTAGCTCGATAGGTTAAGAAACCGAATTTTGCAGTCGATTTAAAGAGCCTGGCCGCTATTTGAGACACCTGGTATGAATGTAGTTGGATTACAATTAACTTAGCTTAGGAATGACCTTGTCAAGCTTTTCTGGGCTTTTGTTTAAATTAACCATGGTGCAGTAGTGAAAGACTTTGAGAAACTATTTGATATTCACATAAAAAATATTCGACCAAAATCACTATTCGCTTCTTACTCAAAATCTACTATTCGTACATGACTATTATCATAGTTCATATTGCGGGACAATCAACTCTTTCCAACGTTCTAAGATAAACGATTCCCTTGGCCTGAGCGACTCTATTCAGGCCGAAGCGGTCCGATTTACTTCCAACACATATGATTGACACTTTTCGCCTTCATCCACTATGCCAACATTAGGGCTAGAGACTCTGTCTTTTATGCGAACTGTCGAGCGGTTGAAAATGCTACATAGAATTGTTATTGAAGATAGTGGCATGGAGTGCATGAAATACATTTTTTTCAGACATCATGTGCACTAGGCAATCCCATCCTTTAAACATTGTACCCTTTAAGTCTTATATTGTTTTAAAAATTCCTTTCCGCGCACGGTTGAGTTGTGGAACGGTAAATGGATCTACGCTATGCTTCAGTACACTCGACTTTGTTTTAGAAATTGTGAAACTTGATTTTGTTTATTGCGTGACTGGTGAATAATTTTTTGTATAGTGGGTATGTTCTTGTTTATTGTTAGCACTACTCATCTTTTTTTCACCTGTGTATTCTACTCCTGCAAAAGACTTCAATTGAGGTCGCAGTATGCTCAAATAAGTAAATAAATATTTAAATAAATTGCAGCACAAGGAACCGACGTAGGAAGCTTCATTCTTTTACCTTTCTTGGTCCTCTAGAGTGTGTTACATACACTCCGACAATATTTGGCGGTGCTAATCGAGGCTTGCCTGCACACTTTGAGAAAAAGAAGTAAAAATATCTTTTTATTGATGCCACTCTCTTCCAATTAACGCACGATTTCACTCGCAGGGTGTTTGCCAAGGTGAAGAGCCGAAACGCCCACATGAAGAGCCACGGTGCATCACGCGCCGTCGGAAGTAGCCGGTTCGAGTTCTGAGCCGCACGTGCGGACATGAAACTCTCCCAAGGACTCACCGTCGATCCCGCTTGCAGAACTGGAGGTTCTGTCAACCGTGTTGCGACGGACGGCGTCTACGAGCCGGGCCGGCCGATGACCACTGGTGACCGGATCGGCCAACGTCCACGTGTACGGTGCCGAGAAGTGACTTCGTCCGGCGCGTTCTGCGTCCCGTCCTGCCCATACGTCGGAAGTGGTCTTGAAGTGGCAACAAACGACGCGACGGAAGCTGCTGCGTCGTCCCAACTGCGCAAACGACGCGACGTTCCAAACTGCACCAGTCGGAGACACGTACCAGACACCGTAATCTTGTCTAGCGAGGGACACCGTATGTGCAGTAGAGCGTGCCCAACTATCGTAGGCTACGAGCACGACTGGCAGGTTGCTAATTCTGCGTGGGACGTACTAGGGCCTAAGCTTTTGTAACAAATAGCGTGCGCGGGGTTGCCCAGGGTCGACGTTAAGCGGTACGTGGGGCGGTTCTAACGTTTAAGCGGGCAGACGACGGCATGCTCGCGGTGGAACCTGAGGCCGACGGACAACTTCTTGCGCTGAATGGCACCTACAGCCATGCCATGTATTGGGAATGGCATTCTTTGTACAGAGACCGAAGGTAACACATTTGTCAGCTGGGGAGCAAGAAGACCAACAGTGGGCCTGTACACAGCATGACTTGGCATTTAAGGTTTGCAGACAACTCGGCTGCTCTGTCGCCCGTGCGAGAGCAGCTGAAAACCTGGACCGGCGTGCTGCACGTCGGGTACTGACCAGCTTAAAATTTAGACTGGCAGATGACATCTTGCGGGAATAGCCTCCCTTTACGAATATTTTAATAGACAAAAGCCGATAGCCTATCGTTCCGTCGATGCCGTCCATCGGTGTATTGGTCTAATAATGCTTGTGCGTAATGGTCTCGCGGCACATGTGTATATCTATGGACACAATCATTTCCAAAAGGGACCGACAGGTTCAAAGGGCTAATAGGCACCTCCTAGGGTCGAGGCCGACGGTTTTCATCTGTTCTACTGCTTAGCCCGAGCCGAGACTCGCTGAGCCGACATGCCAAGATTTAGGCTCGTGTATGTTATGGCAAGTCCCGCGTGCGGCATAGCTAGTGACTGGAATGTGTCTCCGGCTGGTCCGCTTAGCGTCCTACATAGCCCGTGCAACAAGAGCGGTTCTGAAGTGGCAACAAAAAGCAGCGTAAGAGTCGCAGGAGCTGACATGTCACGTCGTCGGTTGTCACAATTCTGTCGGTTGGTTGCAGGAGTGCTGGCCAAAGAGGCGAGCGTCACCGTCATTGCGGCATCCCAGCTCGTGGTTGCCATAGTTTCCGTCGACTGTCAGGCTGCGGAGCAAGTTGCAGCAAAACAGGCATCCGCTGTTTCCAGTTCCGCTGCTGTGCCACCTCCAGAATTGTGGCGAACAACAGCATGATACAAAATGTCATTGGCAGGAAACTAAGGAGATAAGAATGAGGGACATGGCAAACAGATCAGTTGTATGCTTGTCCCAGGCACCATAGTGCAATCTAAGACCTAAACTGAAAAATGGTCTGCTTTGAGGTGCAGACGGATTCCCTGAATTAGAGGGTACAGCCACGGACATGAGAAACTAGAATGTGCCGACACGTGGCGTTAGGAGCGACGTTCGTCCAAACAAGGAATCACACTTTCGACACCCGGGTGCACACATTTAGATGTGCCACCACCCAACTGAGTCAACGCGACGGACGAAGAGGTTAAGTCTTCTGGTTTGTTTCGTCCACGACTATCTCTAGATCGCCCGTGCGAGCGGAGCAGAAAACCCAATCGCGCAGGTTTAAACCTGCATACCGCTTAATCTGAAGCTGGCTCGGCGTACAAAGTACCTTACGGTTACGGTTGTCGACGCATTCGGGCGCACTTTACGAGCCGAAGGGCGGCCCGGCAAGTGACGTCTATGTACATAGAATGTCGAGGAGTCTAGACGCGTCGACTGTGTCAAACTATGTTTCGGTTTACGGACTGGCAAGCAGCATCCCGCGCACGAGGGGGCCGGGGAGCCGGAGTAGAACTTATTGATCGGCGGCAAATGGCATTTCTCAAAGCCCGCGTCCCCTTCCACGTGGCGGTCGTTTTTTGCCAAGGCTGCAATTGCTCAAGCGTGCGTGCGCACATGTGTACGTCTGCATGTTTTTGTGTACATGACTGTAAATACTAGGTTGATTTTTCATTGGCCCTTTTTCTTGTTCTCGAGCCGGCCGTGCGATGGGCCGTCGTATTTTTGTACTCGCGAGGTGCGTCATCGATTAAACGGCTGTTGGACACTGCTGTCTTATGTGCTCTCTGCCGACGCCAAGTTTTAACCCTTTGACAATCGAGTTTTTTTCCCCAAAAGACGTTTCCCAGTGGTCGGGTTTTATTTTCGGAGGAATGCTACATCAGGCTTGCAATAATTCAAGCACGGATATTTCATACTTCTGGTTAGTTGAAACAAATTTCAAAAATTTTGGTTGTCCCGGTATGTTTTTATTGTATTCATAAGCCGCTTAATTTCTTTGGCGTTTTTGTGTAATACTTTTAAGTTTTGAGGCCTCGTTGAGTGCGCTTCTTCCCAGCACCAGTGTACTCCA
The DNA here is from genome assembly GCA_037355805.1 of Ixodes ricinus. Lineage (NCBI taxonomy): Eukaryota > Metazoa > Arthropoda > Arachnida > Ixodida > Ixodidae > Ixodes > Ixodes ricinus. The sequence continues at coordinate 86,915 of JAZHYW010015116.1, forward strand.
GAGAGGCAACACCCATAAAGCTTGCTTTCATGGGTGTTGCTTCTCTGCAGCGCACCCGTGCTGGGTGAGAAGCGCACTCAACGGGCTCACGCAGGGCACCATGAGCTATGAAAACAGGCACCACGCTGATATTTCATAGCAACTTGCGCGGACGCTGTGACGTGGCAGCATGGCATAAGTGCATGTCACAGCGTCCGCACAAGTTGCTATGAAAACTGCCGCGCGGTGCCCGTTATCATCGTTCATGTGTCCCCTGCTTAATAGTTCAGTGATGAAAGTGCTGCGCCATGAACAAAAGTCTCCTACATCTTGTGCCAAAGTGCCATTTTGGCTAAGAATTGCATCACACCTGTGCTGAAAAGGGATTAATCAAAGTAATAAAAATATTTAATTTTTGGTCAACCTTAATATTCAGAAAATTAGGAGGAAAGGAAAATGGTACAAATATATATTTCACAGTGTCTCTAATCACCACGTGGTTAGTTTCATCTTGGGTCGGAGCACAGCCGAAGGCTGGAACACACAAGCATAAACCCACTCTAAAAGAGAGAGTCACGGGACATTCGCTGCACTGATTGGTTTAGTCAATAAAAGAACACATACAGGAAAATGAACGATTGCCATTATGTCGCGCTTTGACGCTGTTTGGCTGGTCCCAATGGCTCGTAGCATTGACTGCGCTTTAAATTAAGGTGAAATGAAGTATAGAGGTTGCTCGTCAACTGCACTGGCCGATTCATGCGCTGGCGGGTTGATCGCCAACATTGTATGAATTTTCAGACGATATCTCGCCTATCAAGCAGTAATTAAGTTTCTTCAAAAAAGTGGCCTCGCATTGCGACTTTATTGCGTAGTTTGCAACCGACAGCTTCAATTTGATGCGCTAGTCTTGAACAGTAAATGTCTGCGAGAGCAGAACTATGACACTGTGATCGTATCGATTCAACATCGCGGGTGAAACAATAATATGTTACCCGGCTTTTGCGTCGCCTGGTATAATACTTTGTGTCATAATACCATACTTCTATATCTGCGTATAGTTCTCACCACACTGCACATTTTGAGCTTTCCCTTTACTCGACGTTGTTTTAGGCAACACGCCCTACGCCCAACATCCGCAGTTAACTATTCGAATTTCTTGGTTTGCCGTCACGATAAAAATTTTCTACCTATTATCCCTTCACTTCTTCTATTCCCATCTCCCTGCCCGTGCGAGTCTTTCCCCCGTGATGGGCAGATAAAGTTTACGCATGGGCGTTTCCCTTTTCCCATCTAGTCATTACAACAACAATATTCAGACAATGTCCGCGATGTCAGGAGCTAAAAGTCGTGAGAACAGATTGCAAAATAGTAGGATGGCGGCTACTGTGATACAACAAAACAAGGATCTGGTACTTCTGGTGAGATCACTTATCATCTCTGCCACATGTCTCAGTGCTGCCTCTCATCGCCTCCGAGCAGCGGCTGACATGGGTGAGTGCCTGGGTTAGCGCGATAGGCTCAGAAATTATGCTCGGTACTATGGCATGTCTACCTTCTTTGGTTTTGATTGTAGGTTTATCTCTAATTATGAAAAGCTGCGCTGAGAAAAAGAAACACTGGTCTATATTTGAATAGGTATGGTCAATGTAGTTCCCGTGCAGCTTATCAGTCGAAGGAGCAGTGATTTTTCTTCACTCTGGTTCCAGCGCCGCTGAAGAACAGACACTTTTAAAGCACAAGTGTAGGTCTTCATAATATTTGTGGGTGGTTCTTTCTGGAGTTTATAATACTACTGGTATTAGTCTTGAGTTTGATAGGTTCATAAAACTTGGGGTGAATAATGTTTATTAATAGATGCTGGTTTTTTGTGTCATTTTACAGAAATTACATTTACAGGCTAAATAAACTACCGGGTGTAAAAGTAGCAGGGGAGAGACTATTCCAACTGATGTGTTGCACTATGATTTATTTTTCATCCATTGTTTTAGTACCCATTGTAATTGAAGCCTGCTCTCACCAGAGCCTTATTTCTAAATAGAAGGCTCTATGTTCATTTTTCACCCTATCCTCATTACAAAGGTAATAAGCAACATGCTTCAGTCTCAAAAGTGATACAATCACTTTTTAACTTTTGAAGTGATACACTAACAGATGTTGGCATCTACTCCAAAAGCATCAGTGGCTGCTCCAAACTAATATTTTGTCTGCAACAGAACCTGCTACAAAAGGTCAAAGTTCGCTTCCATCACTGAGTTGACAATAGACAACTTGGTCCGATGAGCAAAATTTTGTTTTGAGTTGACATGTGCTCTTAAACAGTCGACAATAAAGAGCATTTTTGAGAGATAAATAAACTTATGTCATACATTTCATTAATGTTTCTTGTGTGGCATACCTGCTTATGATCAGTAGGCCTATGTAGATAAAATCAGATATCTGCTTTGTATATGTAGCCATCCGTATGCCAAATCATAATTTTATTTTGCTTCATATTTAGACGAATTTCTGATAATTCAAACAAACTTTGTGTCTTCCTCGTGTTTGAATTAATGAGAGTCTGCTGTATCGAGAAAGGGCCATTGCACAGGTTTTTAATGAATTATCTAGCGGGAGCACGTGCAGCAATTTCAAGTTGTTCAGGTTTAGAAGGATCAAAAGAAAATTTTGAAGGCAAAAAGTTTTCGCTTTTTATTCGGTTTCATTTTGGTGCGTCCACTCCTGCAACGTTTTCGGCTGCTCAGATTCCGAACTGGAGGTACTTTACAGAGCTTCTCCATCGGATGGTAAGTGAGAACATTTAAAGTCTGAATAGAAAAAGCCGGCACTCCCAATTGCCATAGCACCATACCGCCATAGCAGCCGACATGCGAAGCGACCATCTTGAGTGTATCACGTCCGCGGAGCGTCTAGTTTGAAAAATATAAGCAAGTCCCAGCAAAGTGAAACATTGCGTGAATATAACGGTTACAGTATAAACTCGTTATAAGAAACCTTGATTGTGATGACTGACTAAACGTGAATTGATATGAGAAAATAACTGGTTTATTGAAACTCTAGGCATGTGCAAATAGTAGAGCTCGAGTTCGAAGTGAATAGTGGTTTTGGCCTAATGTTTTCGAATCGAATATCAAATAGTTTCCCCAAGCATACTGTTGCACCATGCTTAATGAAGCAAAAGCCCAGCTAAACTTGTGAAGGTTGCTTCCAACCTTCCACTTGTCCATACCTAACCGAAGTGAATTTTAATTCAGCTATATTTACTGTGGCATGTGAACGATGACTTTGTTGCAGCTACCCTAATCGAGGAAATTTATGAATCTACTTGTTATGTAAATATCTGAATATAAAATTTGACAAATAAAAACAAGCACGACTGATGAAATGGGTTCTCAAGACATCGCAACCTATACTCTGTTCACCCCTAAGCTGAGGCAGCGGTGAGAGCTATGCTTTAACTGGACCAATAAACGGCCTCCCTTTCATCACCTGGCCCAGCTCTGTGAAAGAATGTGGGCGAGGGCGATATCACGTGGCGAAGGATCAACGTATGACTGGTCCAACGTGCTCATAGCTTCCACCGCAGTCTCAGCTTGGAGGTAATTGGAGTATAACGTATACTCGGTCATGGGTACGTTACTGGTAAAATGTAGCAGTGTTACAGTTACGGGAAAAAAGTAATCCTGCTACAGTTAGTTATAAAATTGAATGAGTAACTTGTTACAGTTACTTTACTAAAGTAATGCCATTACTTCGTCATTAATTTACAAAAAAATATTAGAAAATATTTAAAAGGAACTTAATGTGCCTTTAAATTAACATAGATTTTTCAAAAGATATTGTGTTGTTCACGGCAGTGAATCTGAATTTTCGAGAAACTACGATTTTCCCAATACATATCAGTATTAACATTTTGGGTTCTTGCTATTTCAATTTTTACAATGAATAGCTCCCTGAACAAGATAATTTAAGACGGTAGTGGGGTAAATCCACTCTATAATAAAGCATTTATAGTTTCTTGTTCGGCAAAATTACAGGCGACTTTAGTTTTTCAAAATATTAAGCTAGCAGATACCTGCTGATGATCCACAAAGAACTACAAAATAAGCGCGATCACCATGGCATAAGGCATACACGAATACAACAGCACACATCTAGATCTCGGGTATATCTAGGCTGTATACTTTCCGGCTTTTATTTATGTTAAAAATCAGCGGATGTTTTTCTGTGTTTATTTATTTTCAAAATACCGGTGAATTTCGGTGAATTGTCTCGTGCAGACGCTTGAAACGGGTTTTATCGACGGAGAAACTTGCGAATAGAAACAAACAATCAAGACCAGAAACGGTTTAATTTTCGTTTACATCTGATACATAATATTCCTCACACCTCATTACTCTAGTATACCTATGTATGCATACATCCCAAGGCTCGCATCCGTCATTCCCACCTACTCCTTCCTGTTGACAGCGCACAATTTTGAGAGTGCATGCCCAAAATGTTTAAAGAGGCTTGAGAGAGTACTGGCCAGTCTGGCGAATGCAGCTTCCGGACGAGCTTCAACCCCCACAATATGAAAGGCGCTTAAACCCCCCCACTAGGGTCCACAGAGAAGAAGGGCAACCTTCAACCTACCTATCTACAAAAGGGCACAATGAGGACAAACTTTTGGGGACATAAACTGATGGTCAGAGTAATGAGCACTGACAGGAAAAACGCATCTCGATTACTGAGAGACCTTAGAAAACCTAAACGACAACTGTAAAGAAAAAATATGAATGAGTTTGAAGACCGTTTATGCAGGACTTTTTCGGTGAGAAAAAACAACTGCCGCTTGTACGAAAATATCCAGAAACCGTTTTTCGATTTTAACAGATTTTTTCTTCTCGACACCGGCGGATGTTTATCAGTCTTTTTCGGCTAAAACCGGAAAGTATACAGTCTAGTCTCTAGTTATATACAATCATGGTGAGAGCTTACAATAGGTCAATTCTAATTTCTGATTTTTTTGATGAGGTGAAATGGGACGGAAGCAATAAAAATTGTGCGAATGTTAAGTCAATAATAAAAATTTCCGAGGACACCTAAGCACTTCTTACGAGTTGCGAAGGCGAAAGCATGAATGTCATTCTTCTGCTCCCTTAGTTTGTCTGCGGTATACTAGCATGGATGGCCTCGTTTCGCTACTGCTCAGGTTGCGGCCGCCGACGATATATATGCCTCAGGCGCTGCCATGTTCCTCGGCGCCGAGAGGAGCAGAAACCGCTGCAGCCCCCAACTCCCTCCGGCAACACCTGATACGAGAGCGACGGCCGAGCGCACACTCTGGTGAAGTGGCCGCCAATGGGTATCTAGGAGCCGTTTTGCTCAGCCAATGGGAGAATGGGCATTTCTTCAGCGTTTTTGCAGTTACAGACGTTGCCATCTCCACTCCATGGCATAGTTAATGCTTTTGCATTAATATAAGTCATATCTTGCAATCAGCTATGTAGATGTTTTCTTATGCAACTTTAATCCACTCGTCGGTCGAACCGTTTTTGACTGCGTGCGCACAATCTTCCATGAAACACGAAGCGCTTCTCTTGAAAACTTGGAGAGCAACGTTGCGGCAACATTCCTCCGTCAAACCCGTTAAATGCGGCAGCAGTGCAAAAGAAGCACTGATCGAGGTACAAACGACCACTGCATGTAGAATTCCAAACGGCTGTTGCGATTTTTTCTTTGCCACTTCCTAACCAGATCGGACACGTTTGCGCTCCTCCACCTCACCACCCCAACTAGAATAGACCAATTGGAAAGCCCACCACGTGAATATCTATAAATCGACTGATGCGAAGTGCCCCTGGTCCCGGCTAAGGGCGGTCTTTCAATTTCAAGAAAACACACAAACAAGCAGAACTACAAAGACGTTTCGAGTGAATACTCTTTCTCAAGTGACGGGATGCTTGTTGGCAAAAAGACGAGGTTCAGAAAATCGGTTGTGCCGCATAAGCCTGTGTACATTTGGGGCGACATTCACCAAAAACTGTCCTCTGCGAAAAGCACTCGCTCCCTCTGCCGGATGAAAAGAGAAATACTTTAGATGCTTTAGAGATGCTGCGCTTTGTTACTTCTGCATGCGCTGTGGGTGATGTATCATACACGACGGGTATGGACACAAATGTCCCCATCCTCCCAGTTGGCGGGACCAGCTTGGCCAAGCAGGGTCACCCAAAGTTTAGTTCCTTTTTATTTCTTTTCCTCTCGTGCTCCAGACCATTTCTGCAGCAGTTTTTACTGTGCCTTTCCATATGAGGACTTGGGACTCTCTCACGAGTTGAGAGACGATTTGGTGGTCGTGTTTGCAGAATTGTTGCACATAGATCTGAGAAGTTACTGTAACGATGCTACTCTTTACAGTTACTTTTGAAAAATAGTAACCCTGTTACAGTTACAAGTTATTTTCACTAAGCAGTAACAAGTTAGTTACAAGTTATTTTCACTAAGCAGTAACAACTTAGTTACTGGAAAAAAGTAACTAGTTACTGGTAATGCATTACTAGTTACTGCCCAAGACTGCTCATACTGTATACACTTGCATAATTGCGGCGGATTAGCCCCGTTGAGTGAGTTTCTCACCGACCACCTGTGCATTGTGGTGAAGCGATACCCGTGGATCCCGTGAGCTCCGCAGGTATTGCTTCCCCGCAGTGCACAGGCGCTTGGTGAGACGCGCACTCAATGGGGCCATCCCGCCGCAATCAAACACTTTGAAAAGTATGAATATCACAGTTCGTCTCCAAGTGAATATCGAATAGCTTAATATTTGAAAATACTATTTGAAAATTCGAATATTTGTGCAACTCTATGAAACTTTTATACTTTTAAATGTAGAGATCTTTTTATTGAGTTGCACCGATGATTGCCATCAGTGCGCGCTTTGGGTCATACAAGGCTCACGGAGTGCCGAGCGCAATGACGGCTGTTCGCGAAATAAATGCCACCGCTACCGAACCATAGCTGCGTAATGTCCGAAATGATCACTGCCGTCGAAGAGTCTGCTAAAACGGAATGGTGAACTACTTACAAAACGCCTCAATATAGTTCATTACATCTAAATGTATGTTAAAACAACAGTCTGTAATAAGCAAAGCTAAATCACTAAATCAATGGCATAAATAGGAACTCCCAGCCAAACTTCACAAATTGGTATGTTATGACCAAATGTCTGCTGTAACCAGATCTGTTGCAATCGGGTTATACTGTATAGTTTTCCAAAGACAACAAACAGCAACACCTTCTGCAATGCCTGCATTTTTGCGTTTAGGTGAGCACTTTCAAATGTATAATCGTTGAAGGGTTAAGGGTCTCTCTAGCCACTGACGAGGTGAGAGCAACAGGGAGGAGTTTTGGTGGTCCCATCTTCATGCGAACCTCCTACCTCTCGTGCAACTCAAGTGAGTTTTGATACATGTCCCGAAATTTTTAGATTGACGGACGCCAATTAGTGTTGCAGAAAGGGACACTAATGTCTTTTACTGGTCCTGCACTTTTAAAACACACATTATCAAAACTTAAAAAAAAAAGAACTCGAAAACAAGTTTTAGAGGGGCAAGGGACATTTCACTATGAGACTTAGCAAAATGTATTGTGTCGCAGCGAAACTTCCAGGACAGACTTTTTTCAATTATCTAAATCGTGTCTCAATCGGAACGGTGCCTCCAATGATGAAGGCCGACATCATTCAAACGAATTAACGAATTACTCTTTCTGGGTCACGTTTTCTGTCACTTATTAACAGCTCCATCCACTGACATGCAGCGGAGGTCCCGTAAGAAACGCCATAGAGTTACAGATCGGTTTAGAACCATTCATTTATTTGTACCATTAAATATTTGTGGGATTGCACGTGGGATATGAATTGATACCTTGTCTTAAGTGCTAGCCGTTCGTCTTCTCTTTCCTGCGAAGCCGTCAACACACCACCAATGCTGCCGCGGCATGTCTGTTTACCGAGGCATTGTTTTTCTTAGTTTCTCTTTTGGCACGCCGACTGTTGAGAGCCGTTCAGTTGGATAGCGCCCAGAGCTGCGAGGTGGCACCACGTCGGCACGGCCTCGCCGCCACCTGGTCTCCGCCACCATCGAGGCAGAGCTTTCCACCGGGCTGTTCCAGACGTTGGTCGCGCCACAGCCATCTCTGCAACAACATCAGCAACGAAGATGAGCAACAACCATGAGCAATGTCGTGAACATTGATTTCGACTCTATAAATTCGTGTTGATGGGCTGACGCCGTTAAGCGGCACCAAGCCGGCAAGACATTTCTACCATAGCCACAAACGTTTGCATAGAACAATAGTGTTCTTTCGGTTGCTGTGCCACTAGCAACACAAGGTCTCTGCCCTCAATGATGCAGTCAAGACACCACAAAAGGGGATGGCTATGTGAATAGAAAACTGAGGGAAAGGAGGAGACAAGAGCGCGCGTCCCCGTGTGACGTCCCCGCACGACGTGATGGCACCGACGCCTTCAATACACAAGGACCTACGTCGTAAAGTAAAACGCTCCTTTACTTTCGAACTAGCCATCGCCACCACATGCCGCGTTCCCCTCTTGTCCCGTCAATCCCTCGCCCCCCCCCCCCTTCCTGAGACCTGGGGCCCTCTCGCGTTTCCTCTGGGAACTCTGAAAGGGAACGCTCGTGCCCTCTCTGGGCGTTGTGCAGAGACTGGGGAGTCCCTGCGTGGCTCCAGTCGTCGCTGCCACCACACGGTCCTTACAAAATGTACATATCTATAAAACGTGGTTGTTTTATAACATTGTCAAAAGTTTTTCGAGCCAAAAAAGATATTGATGCACTAACAAAATAAGAAATACACTCCGACTGATTTTTCGGATGCCGATAATTTGGACTTGTTTGGTATTTTGGACCTAAAGGAGGAACAGTGACCTACCCGATAGAAATAGTGCATATTCCCGACCAACGTTTCAAGCTTGAAGTATGAAAGTGCAATTTTTCGAACGAAATTGTTGCAAGCAATCAGCGGAAAATACCACCGAGAAGCGCCATTTTAGATTCTATGTTCTCTGCGCATGGATTTGCTCGGTTTGGCAGTGTTACTTGAGTTCTGCTAAGTCCTACCGCTAGGTGATGCTATGCTATGGCTTCTTTTTTCTCTAGCTATGCGTCATTATCATCACCATTGTTACCATTTTGCTTTGTTATTTTGTCATTCTGCAGTTGTGGACTCGTGCCTCTCATCTCGTCTCGGTGAATCGTGTTTTCAGACTACGCTGGGTCGGACGTCATGGGCCCATCTGTTCCTCCACCGCGGTGAAATGTCACTAAGAAGCGCGGAAAGTACTTGACCATAACACTAGGAAAGAAGACGGCGATCCTCAAGCTAATAGAAAGTGGCCGAACGCAAGCGGAGGCGTAACCTGAAGCAAGGCACTATTGATGGCTTTTTTAAAGGGGTAGTGCAACGATTTTAATGTTGAAAGAATTGGCACCTTCCATTTTTTATATTGTTTATCCAAGCACAAGTGACCAAAAACACATCACCTTGCCCCGAAAAACTGCTAATCCACTGCGTAATCGCAAAGAAAAAAACGAACTATTTGCCGATCGGCAGCTGCATGTGGCAATTACGGGAACTACGGTGGCAGTGTCTCTGGGGGACACGTGGAAGTCAACAAAAACCTATCCCCCTCCGCTGCTACACTCGCCGTCAGCACAGTGGCAAACCGTCTTTTGTGGCAATCCCTCGCCACAACCTTCAACGATGCTAATCCTTTAAAAGTCGACAATCGTGGAGGAAGTGGCAGGGCTCTCTGAAGAGAGAACCTAAGGGGAAACGATGTGATCCCCCAGAGTCCGTCCATCAAAAGGCGACATGGAGTTGAGAGGAACTTTGACCTTTGATTTGTTTCATTCTTTAAAATAAAAACTAGCGCTCGCAAGAAAATACGGTTTTCTGTTTACGATAAGGAAAGAGGGACATTCCATTCCTTATCGTAAATTAATAACCAACACACTCAACCATCTACACGGTTTTCTGCTCTTTGTTTCATAGGTGACACAGATTCATTTCCACAGTTAACTGGCCAAAGTCCGAAAATCATTGTTTTTTAATCTGCTGATTTTTCAGACTGCTCTATTATTCGAACATTTTTCCACTCCCCGCGAAGTCCAAAAATCGGTCGGCGACTGTAAACAGAACCTGAAAGTTGCAAGTGAACGAAACCAGCTTTAACACCGACCAAAATGGAAACATGCGCCACAGGGTGAAACCAGAAGTGACAATTTGAGTGATTAATGTTTCATCTCTATTTAAACCCATACATGCAAGATGTGAACAAAAAAGAAAAAAAGAAAGACGTTTACAACGCTCTGTAACTCCGAATTAGAGTGCAGCTCTTGAGGAGGAAAGCGGAAGGGTACTGAGGGGAGGCTATACCCCTCCACCTCATCCTCCCTGCTACTCCTCCTCCCCTCCTCCGTTCTTCCTCCTCCTCATCCTCTTCCTCCTCCTTCTTCTCTCACCCTTCAAGCTCCTCCCCTCCTCCTCCCCATTCCCCTTTTCCTCCCACTTCATCCCTCCTCCTCCTCCCCCCGCACGCTGCACTATGGAAAATGTCTCACAATGTACCGCGCAAGACCCTCGTGACGTCACATGTGACGTCACGAGGGTCCCGCGCAGTGCATTATGGAACATTTCTCATAATGCACCGCGCGGTTATGCCGACGACAACGCTGCTCAAGTCGGAAACGGGTGCCTAAGAGCTGCGCTCTAAAAAGAATTATGGGGCTGAACGACAAGTTTTACCTGTGACGGGTGTCCGCCGCACGGCCGCAAGACCAGGGGGTGGCTTCGCGTCGCACCGGAAGGCGCCTCCGTGTCGACCGTGATGCAGAGTCCGCCGTGAGCTATGAGTCGCGAGGCCAAGCTCCACTGCTGGTTGCCCCCGGACCCGTGGCAGGTGAAGAGCCCCACAGGGTTTCCCTCGCTGCCCCCAAGGGTGTCCAGGCACATCTGGCCCTGACGCAAGGACGCCAGGCGTTCGCCCCCGGCCGCCGGCACCCTGCGCGTCAAAACGAGCGTCGTTGCGGGTTACGCCAACGCCAATCCCGTCGTCAGTACAGCGTTCAAATACTCTCCTCGCGCTTGTCGTTCCGATCATTGACAGTGCGGGAACAGTGAGACGTCTCTTTCGAATGCTCCACCTTCGTTGCTGCCAAGCTAGGAGGCTCGCGCTGTAGGCGGAACAACTGAAACTCCTCCCTGCTGTCCTCATTTTGTCAGTGATGACGGCCATTTCACTCTTTTAGCAAGCTTGTAAGGGAGGAATTGGTGGCCGAGCGAGTTAACGAGGCACGGCTCGAGAGGTGCGGAGCGAAAGCTTGTGCTGCGGAGTGCGGGAATCCCAGAATCATTTCCCACTCCTGCCCATTTTGATCTAGACAAACATTGTACCGGCTTGCGTTCGTGTATTACCGCACGGTGCAGACCCCCGGGCCGGCGGTCTTACTGCACTCAATAAATTTCTCATCTAGAGCGAAGACACCAGACAGCCATTGGGACCGACTAACTTTCAGTTGTTGAAACAAACGCAGAACAGAATTACTTCTTAACGTAAAGCGTTCTTTGGCTAGGTGTTTGGCACTTCGTGAAGTCCAAAACTGAAGCCTGGATAAAAGCGTGCCTGCGAGGCTCGACGCCGATTGGGTGACAATTGGGAGAGGATGAGCAAGGTGCTCGACGCCTATAGGTTAACAGGGAGGTAGAGTGACCAGGGGCGGAGTGAGGGGGAGAGGTAGGTGAGGTGGGAGAGGAGGACTGGGTTAGAAAGTTATGGAAGATCACTGGGTTTATCGTTTAAAGTGTATGCGTGCCACGTGTTAAATTATCCGATGAAGAGCGCCGTGAATGTAGGTGTCTGGCTCAACAGGCTAGACGTGCTGCTAAACAACGGTATAAATGTTTGTAATGCTAGAACGCTTCACGTATGCAACACAATTGCCTAGCAATTTGCCATACACGTTTATACTTATAATGTGAATACAAACATAACTTATGGTGAGTGTTTTAAGGGATAAAGTTCAGAAAAAACTACAAAGACACTTAAGACTGCTAATATGTCGGAACGCGAAAGCGCTTCGTATATGTAGCGTATTCCTACAAGCCGCACGCTGTGCTGAGCTCAGTTGTGCGGCCTCTCCAAAGCGTACCCGGGCGGGCTCTGCTGGCTTTGCGTCCGGCCACTCCCTCTTAAGCAGGGGACATGTCAGTGATAAAAACGGGCGTCACGCGGCAGTATCATAGCAACCAGTGCTGGCGTCCCAACGTCACTTCCGCGTGCTTGAATCTGGTCGATACAAATAAAGCCGCCTAGCGGTGAGTGGCGAGCGACACCCACTTTCACTGCTCATGTGTTTCTTGCTTTACCGGCGTCCGGGCCGCTGCGCCATGGAGAGGGCTTCTCTGTGGGGTGGAGTTCCTTGGAACTACGCTGTGCGCCAGCCAATGGGGTGGATGCTACAGACTGCAGGCTCTGCTCCATGGGACAGGGTAATTCAGGTGCCATTTGGCACGGCTTCAAAAGCTGATAATGCCAGTTCACTCTATGGGACAGTTAATGCTTTCGCACTAAAATAAAAAAAAAAATGCTTCATATTATAAAATTTGCCTAGCTCAAGTGCGATTTCTGCATGCCAAGCCTGGCAGGTTGAAAAACGAGCCTAGCAGTAGCTATCGTCATTGCCGCAACTCCTTGTTCACCTCAGAAAGCAGAACTTGACCCTTACTTTTAGTGCACAAAATCTGGAAGCTCCTGGAGCTTAGGGCAACAAAGAGGTTTGGCATTTCACTGTGGAAGCATCAGCACCAAGATGCGCTCAAATTTTACCCTCTCAATCCGGCTTCACAAAATGAAAAACGTGGTACAGTATGACCAGATAACGTGAACATTTAGAAGAACATGCTTTATTTTAATGATTAGTTTATTGTATTCCAGTCACACGAATCTTTGGGCTCCTGCATGCATACAAGAGCTCGTGCTATCGTGAGAAGTTTTGCTATTGCGTGGAATATTATAGCACTAAAGTCAGGAAAGTAATGCAGTGCTTTGCAGTCGCACTGTCCCGAGCATCGGAGCACGAGAAACTTCTGAACGAGTCAAGGCTGCTTCAAACATTTGCATTTGAATTTGACCAACCGCGTTATGACCGCCCGACTGCCGACGAGGAGATGGTTGCTATGGCAACCTAGGTCCGCTCAAAGCATCTTAGCGGAGTACAAGGAGTCGTAACGCAGCCAGTAGCACTCGAATACAAAAATCCAAAGCAGCCTCAAGCTTTCCTGCTCTACAACGCCTTGCCACGAAGCAACTTCCACACCACTTTGGCACTTTGACTCACTTGAGTTCCGGGTAAACGTTGTCCAGGTACCACTGGAAAGAGTGGCATCCCAAGCTTTTACGTAGGTTCAGCCGTTCTTCAACACTGAAAGTGGAGTCGACAACACGCATTGAGTCTGAGGCAGGGACACCACGGAGCGACGCAAAACGACAGCCACACCGTGCAACAGGTACGCTGTGTGATGAAGCCCAGTTTAATGGGACATACACTCCCACGGGCGGTTTTGTGCCATCAAGGCGCCCAAAGGTTTCTTAACTCCCAAACGAAGGAGAAAGCTTCACCTGCCCATGGGCACGTTGCGGGCGACGGGCACTGTGGCGTAGTAGTACTTCTTGTAGTCGTCCATCCAAACTTCGGCAGCCCGACGCGTGTTCCTGCGAGGGCGGCGGCGGTTCGTTGCGCGTCGTGCGGACGAGCACGAGCGACATCTGGGGGGAAAACGCTTGCCTGGCGAAGACGTTGCCGCTCCCTCCCGGGAAGGAGTAGGGGTGCTGCTTGCGGAAGACGTGGCCCACTCGGCTGCATGGCAGGATCTCGAGGCTACCGCCGCACTGCCATGCTCGGAACGAGAGCTCTGCAACGAGGACGCGAGTCCACGTCGTTGTTCGCGACACGAGAAATTGGTCTCAGCACCAGTGGTGGAGGCGACGGCACGGCCCGTCGCGATTCGAATCGAGCTGTCGGGGACGGCAGCTGGCCATGCAGTCCACATGCCCAAATACGTTACTGAGGAAATTGGGGTTGCGACTTTGTTTACACTCCGACTTTGGGAATCCGGACGCGGGACAATGTTTTTCTTTGGTTTGTGGACCGAGAAATGGTGGGCTCGTTCGATTTACCTGCACTGGCTTGCACCGGTCTTGAAAAGTGTAGTGCGGTGAAGGAAAATGTGAGGCAGTCTACTTCCGGTTGTGTTTTGGGACAGTCTGCACTCGTAAATCGAATACGGAGGTGTGTGCCGAGTGCAGCTGGTTCAGGTGAATTGAATGAGCCCAGGATATTGCTCAATGACACGAGAAAAGGATGCGTAAAGTGGATAAGTAAAAAAGATAAGGAAGGAAGAAACGAAGGTTTCATCGCTCCACCTTTCATGCAAATGAATTCCCTATGGACACCTTTTTCAAAATGCTTACTCGGTTGATTTACCCCAAAAAGTGAGAATAGAATTTTCTTCACAAATTTTTCAGTAACAAAAAAAAATAAAAATAACAAGCTGGTTTTTATTGTTTAATTAGAGAAAAGATATGAAGTCTGACAGCATCAAACTCCTGTCTAACCTCGAGCATTTCCCCCACACCCAGAAATGTATGGGGGCAGTCGCAAGAACCAACACATTTGGCACGTCTTTTGAAATTCAAATTCTAAGCGTACATACCTGAAATTGGACACACAAACGTCGTTTCGCAAAATGTTTTATGTGTATTTTATTTTGACATCAACTCTGGGTTGGTGAAGTATAAAAAAGAAAGCAAAAATGGAAGCCACGCATTTCCCACGTCCTATACTGGATGTCAGTCGTCTGCGCACTGGCTTTCAGGCTTGCTCCCAGATAGTCGTCCTTCATATCATTTGTTAAATTACTTACCTAGATTATTTTGCTAGTCACCAGCCTCTAGCTATTATGGTGTTCTCAGCGTTTTTGCGTTCAGCAAGTCACCTGGAAGCGAGCTTCAAAACCAGTGTGCAGATGACAAGCAGGCTGATACAGGACAGCAAATACATACTTACCGTTTTCGCTCTATCTTTAATATTTCACCACCCGAGTTGACTTCTAAAAACTAGACCTGCGCGCCCAATTTCAGGTATGTACGTGTGGAATTCGAATTTTGCATCGCATGCCAAACGTGCTAGTCTTTGTGGTCTCTGCATACAAAAAATAGCATCCGTCAAAAAGTGAAAACTCGGTCACTGAAAGGGTGCGACGCAACCTCACCGAGGTTCTCGCCACCCCAGATGTCCATGGCAGTGTCGTAGGCACCAAGGCGCTCGAACTGGGCTCGATCCACCACGAACAGGCCGCCCGCTATCATGGGGGTCCTGTGGAGAAAGACGTATCCTGTGATGATCTCGACAATTTGACCGGTTCCCCCGCCAAAGTCATACGTTTGTTTTAAATGCATAGCATTGATAGAGCTGGCTCCTAGAGTTTTCGGGTTCGTGCTCACATGCAGCCTTGATGGTGAGGTGACGTCACGCTGATGACGTCGGGGCATTCACGTCAATTGGTGTGTGATCGTGGCGTTAGAACGGTGACTAGCCCTAAGAGAGGAAACTCTCAAGTCATTGCATTTAATGTGACACTGTCAACTCTAAATGCTCTGCATTCAGAGTGCTTTGGGATACATACCAAAGACAACCTGTTTTATTTAGAATAGGATGTTGGAGTAATGAACTAACGACTTAGAAAGCCTGGAATTTTTGGCTCGCTACGGCGAGGAATCAAATTTGACAAACTCGAAACATGAGCCTGTTTCGTGTTCTTTTGTGTTATTGCTTGATTCAATGAATATCTAACCTGCGAAAATAGCATACCATGGTCTCCAGCGAATAAGTCGCGACGCTTTCCTGAAATTTCCGTTGACGCGTCTTATGTGCGATTCCAACCGGTGATGACGGACAAAAGGGGGACGAGGGACGAACATGCACGACTCTATGAGGTTGGCGAGTTACTTGTTTGCATTTATTTTTTATGAGTATGGACCTTTGCTGCGGAAATTAGCCACGGGTGTTATGTATCTTGATTCATTGACAAGGATATTGAGATTTGCTCTAGCTAGTGCATGTGTTGTGATCATAATACAGTCTAAGCTCATTATAACAGACCTGGTTACAACAGACATTTGGATATAACATACCAATTTGTGAAGTTCAGTCGGTTTACCTCTATGCACCATTGACTCAACTTCATGTCTGCATACAACATACTCCTCTTACAACAGACCGAAATCTTGGTCAAAATCAAGGTCTGTTATAACGAGCTTAGACTGTAGACATATGCGAGCTTTTACAACGGAGCTGTTAAGGGCTAGTTTCCCCAGTTTCGTGCTAGTGGACAAATAAATCTCGACACAACCCTCTGGACAGCTACCACCACCTTTGAGCGACGGCGGCAACCAGACAACTGGCTTGCCGGTTGTCTGGTTGCCGCTGTTGCTCATAGATGGCGGCACATAGTACAGCTCAGCTGCTCTTCCTTCTTCACCAGAGTGGAAAGGCTGAAAGTTTTTAATGCAGTTTTGCTACGCCGACCGTACAAATGACATGGGTGCCACTTATATACTTTTCTAAAAACAGCCATTTTTAAAGGGTCTCTGCTTGGACTGGAAAATACGGTACTCAGACAACAAGAATATAGCACGACATCTACGATTCTAAAAATATATTTCAAATGTCATCAAATGAGTCCACGTCGATTCACCGATTGCACTGTGTTTGTTCCTTCTTTATTCATTTCGCTACACATGAGGTAATACGTGGATGCAGATAACTGTTTAGCGTAACTAATATTTTGGTCGTAGCTCCACCTGCTCTGACGATGGCAAGAGTATTCCTTTTTGGATGCCAGATTTTATCTTTGGGCAGTGTTAGTACGCTAGTACCAACGTTCCACAACTGAGATTACCTCAGTTATGGAACTCCTGCGGAAGGGGGTACCCCCTCACACTCACTTCAGTCTGCCTCCCATTGTTCAAAGCGCCATCTAGATTTTTGTTTACGAACTATGTTTTCCATAGTGTACGGTGGAACGCCATCTAGACGCTGTGCTTCGAAACGTACGTATTCTATAGAATAAACTGCAGCTACCATAGCAGCCGTCCGGTGCATCGAACGACGGGAGGTGAGTTGTGGTGAGTGAGGGGGTGCACTGCTTGTGCATGCAGTGTCCATGAGCAGTTCCATAACTGAACTTATATAATAACGCTGGCTAGAACCTATAGCTTTCCGAAACCTCGAAAACCTTGGACTTCCAAAATTCACACCCAGGTGAGGTACGGACTCTTCAAACTCTGCGAGTATGAATCTCGGCGATGTCAGCGAGCGTCGAACCTTTTAGCACTCGTCAAACTTCAAGTGGCTTGCAACATTTCTATATCGCCAATAAAAAACAAAAAACTTTCAGTTTTTTTATTTTGGTGAAGGAAGACCAGCGAAGCTGTATTATGGTGGGATGACTTCAAGGACGCCTCACAGAGGGTGACCTTAAGGACGACGTTTTAGACGACCTCAAGGATGACGCTAGGACGACCTCAGGGACGACACCTAGGACGACCTCAAGGATGACGTCTAGGACGACCTCAAGGAAAGCTTCTAGGACGACCTCAAGGACGCCTAAGACGACCTCAGGGATGACTTCTAGTACGACCTCAAGGACAACCTCTCGGATGACCTCTCGGACGACCTCTGGGACGACTTCTGGGACGATGCCTAGAGAAATTCAGCCTTTCCACTATGGTGAAAACCACAGTGGAAAGACTGGAAAGCTTGCCGCCATCTATGAGTGACGGCGGTAGCTGTCAAGAGTTTTCTGTCGACACTTATTTAGTGACGGACACGAAACTGGGGAGACTAGCCCTTAACAGCTCCGCTGTAAAAACAAAAACAACTCACCTGATGGGCAGGGTTGGATTGTTAGCCCTCTCCTCTCGTTCCTTGTTGGACAAAAACTCCCACTTGAACACCAGGTTCCAGTTGAAGCCTGCACAATCAGTCACAAAAATCAAGCGCGCGCTGTTGAACGAACAGCAACAGTTCGTTCAGCAAAAGCCTCTAGATGAAAGTCACTCTTCGCATCTTTTTACAAGTACCGACAACGTTGTGCAAATGCTTGAGGCACGTGCCACGAGCGAGCATTGCTGCACCATTTGCTTCCAAGGGCCGCATGCGGCATGGGCCTTGTGCATTGGCACATTTGACTCTACTTGTAAGACGAACACAAACACGTCGAGGAGCTTTACGTTCAGCGGCAAACAATCCTGCACTGAATTCTGGGTGGCCAACAACCTTTCATGAGCGAGCCACAAATATAAGGTATGACTCAAGTACGAGTGTTGTCAAAATTCGAGTTGAATCAGGTCCAGTGCAAAGACAACCAAGAGCATATGCCATATGGCATGCGGCCAACCAGAATCGAAGCACTGGTAGCAAGGGGTGGAGTGTCTAACGAGACAGCGAGTTAAATTGACATGCACTGGTTCCTATAAATGACTTAAACTACCTTTCCAGTAGCATTTGATATTTTCGGTATTTGCAACCAAGGCTAGCACTTCTGGTTCAGAGAGATATATTTTTTTTGCTAATGAGTTGAGACGCCTTTCAAAGATATTTTTGGTTAATTGGCCTCCTTGAGGCATGAATTGGACCAGATGTTGTTACTGTTTACTGTTTAAGACAGCATCACATCAAAAACATAAGGTTGTTCAAAACAATACATCCCAGAGGCTGGGGGAGGGGGTTCGCTTCTCCATGGGAGTTCCACAACCGAGTTGATCTGGTAACGTGGAACCTTAATCAAAACGTAAACAAACAAAAAAGGAGCGTCGACTGGCGGCCAGCTTTACGCACCGCCTCTGAGGTCGGACGAGGCACCAAAGTACTTGAAGCTCTCGAGGTTGATGACGTCGATGACGGGGCAGACGACTCGCCGGGGGTCCTCCTTCACACGGCGGAGCAGCGGAGGCAGCCAACCCTGGTTGCACTCGCAGTGGCTGTCCAGGAACGTCAGAACCGGAGCCTTGGCCGCCCTCGCTCCACGCACGCGACTCCGCACCAGCCCTGCCAATCGGAGATGGCCGTTAACGCGGGCGAACGGGGACGGCGGCACTATGGCGCCCGGAACACGTCCCCAACTGGTGTGTTTGGCGCCCCGTTCCACCCAAGCATCAAAAGTGGTCCCGAAGCGACCCGATGCATGGCGCCAAGTTGTTATCACGTTGTGAGCAGTCACAAAAAGTTGCCATGTGGTTGGTCACACCCAACCGCAAACGCGTGAAAAATTGACCGCATCTTTATGTGGTGAATGATGTTGATTGGGGTGAAGCTCTGGTGGTGCTTGTCTGCGTAGACGCTGAGCGGCAGCATGCCGAGCCTTTTGTTCGTTTTCATTCATGTCAGAAAGAGAATATGTGGTATGGAACGTGGTTATATACGCATTTGAGCATTTGACCGCAGCGCCCTCTCGTCTATAAACGTTGAGCCAATGCATGCAAAGTTTAACGCGATTATATAAGCATTTGACCGCAGCGCCCTCTCCTGTATAGAAGTTGAGCGGCTACATGCAACATTTCATCCATGACATCTCCAGCTCTTGAGTTACTACCACATCTGAGAGCGCCCTACTCGTCCCGCAGTCGTGGCCGAGTGGTTAAGGCGATGGACTAGAAATCCATTGGGGTCTCCCCACACAGGTTCGAATCCTGTCGATCGCGCAAACATATTTTTTTCTTCATTTTATTTCCATCTTTTTTTTTTCTTTTTTTTTCCATCATTTTTTTTTTTTGCTTGTAAGCATGTGCTCGTGAGCACATGCTCACGAGCATGAGCACTGAGCACGAGCACCCGACGCCGGAAGGCGGACGGACATACGGACATGGCTAGCCCCTAAGGAGCTTTGCCCCTAAAAGCTTTTGTGGTCACTTGTGCTCTAGTGTAGATAAGTTATGGGTCATTACGTTTTTACAAATCCCTCATAGTTACGATTACTTGAAAAAGGTGACTAGGTTACATTCCGATGGCACTTCTAACATTTCCCGCAACGTGGGGTATGTTATGCTAACCAACGATTCGGTTTTCAACACAGTTAAGTTTTGATTGGCGCTCTACCCAAGGAAGCGCTTGAGGTAGTGAGAACACGTGGCGTTGAAGGTGGAACTAAATCGTGGCGAATTTGTGTATTTGTCAACATAATTTTAGCAAGTAGCTGTAATTGAACCAAGTTTCTAGTCATTCCGGAAATGTAACCAAGGCACATGTGATCTTGTCGTAACATCAAAAGTATGAATTCGCACTGAAATGGTAACTAATTATGGTAACCTAAATACTTTTAGTTAGCATAAGATACCCAATAAGTGCCCGCCCAAAAGTGAGAGAAAATCATGAAAAAACCGGTTAAAGAGCGAAAAGGTCAGGTCAAAGAGCAGAAAGCAGATGGGACAAATCATACAGTAGGCATGATTTGCCTTATCTGCATATAATAGTATAGGAGCAATATAGTGGTCCATCTACCATAGAGCTCAAAGTTTAGTCACAGCTCACCCTCTCTCTGAGTGTTGCGCAGTAGGCGGATCTTCTGGATTTTCGCCAGCTCTTCACCGTCGGAAGCTGTGAAAAGCGAAGTTGAGCATCTCGCCACCCCTGCTTGTGGTCCTAATACATCACGGAAACTCACGATCGTCGCTGAAGTCGTCGACCAGAATGATTTCCTCAATGAGCTCCGCCGGGCTCCGGTTCAGCACACTGCAGCGTGAAACCAGAAACGAAGTACCGAAAGCGTTAGACGAACGACTTCTCATTCACAGTAATCTTTCCGACAGACATATAACTTTGCTGCCTCGACATGAAACGCTACAGTTGTTCCCACCACTTCTCTTCATTGCAGTGACACCCATAAGTAAACCCGTGGCAAGCTAATGTTAGCTGCACAAGGTTCAATGACTTGGCAGTGGTGGGTAGTCGAGCGAGATGTGCTTAAATTTAGGGGAAAATACTGCTTCAGAAAGAGAACATTTTAGAAAACAGTACAGTTTAAGAAGTTGTCATTTGTAGTCTATGTCCAAGTTTCAAAGTGGTGCAACTTAGCACTATTATACGCTTTCAAGAGGACACCAGAGCATGTTTATGGCTTGGTAACAACCCTCCCAAACATTGTGAACATTGCATATGCTGTTTGAAATCCCTTTTAATTTGGCAGCAAGTCTATCTTTGGGTAGGGGGCATATTACTATAATACTGAACAAGATTAATTTGTGCTGAGAAGCAAGCACACTTTTACCTGTCAAAGTTTGATCAGCGGCGCAGCAGTGCCTTTGGGGAAAATGACCATGTTATGGTGTTGGTGTATTTTTTGTACACCAACATGGTAAAAACCCATCCAATCAAAAAAAACAAAGAGAATGTTTGAGATGGTGCGGGTGGTTGTCAGTTTTTTTTTTTATTGGTCCCCAGTCTCTGGTTTATCGTTATGGGGTTAGTTCACCAGCTTGCCTGTGTTTCTTCACTTTCATCGAGAATGTCTGTTTCTTTCATTCACGTTCAGATTATATTGTTGGAAGTTTCACAAAGCACCTGAACTACCGTGGAACTGAACAGTCTTTGTCACCATGTGAAAGGTAGCCACGTGTAAGTGTTTAGGGAAACAACACAAATTGGGTGAAAGACAGTGGTAGCCTCCACCGCACCTTTAACTGTTAGAAAAAATGCTTGGACTCCTGTCCAACTCCTGTGAACAAAGAATACGTTCACATGTATCATGGTGTCATGCAACATCATGTCACATCATCCCTTCATATGACGTGGTAATCTTTCCTGCTAAACTTGGCGGGAAAAGGATGCACGCTCAGCCGGTGTTGTTAAATCTATTTTCAGAATTTCTGTAAGCCTTCAACTGACCTTACTAGCAGTAGAATGGGAAGAGGTCCCAGTTAGTATGTTGCATCAACAATAAAAGTGCCAGAGAACAGGACAAGAAAGAAGACAGCAAAGTGCTTTGTTTGCCTCCTTTCTCCCGTTTTCTGGCGCTTTAATGGCCGATGACTTTACTACAGAAGCTTTGCACACGTGCCAGAATACAGCCGCCGCTGCTGACATTCTTTTGTCTTACCCAAATGCCGTGCTTGTGAAGCGGACGTTGACGAGCTTCAACAAAGGTCAATGCTGGGGAGGACACAGTAGAATCTAAAATGGCAAAAACTTGCCCTTCTGTGGTCATGATGAAGTGAAGTAAAGACAATAAGAGGAAACAAAAATTTAAGGTCGGTTGTGGCAGCACCTATGCGCAGGTGCTAGAAAGCGTCTATAGTACCGTAGGTTGTTTCTTGAGACTTCTGCGGAGCAACAAAATCCTCAAGAAAGGAGACAAAGTGCTACAAAAAAGGGGACAACAAAGCGTCTTGTTTCCTTTCTTGTCCTGTTCTCTGGCACTTTTATTGACTTTACTACCGTAAGCTCGCGATCGTAATTCAAACTGGGATACTTTATACTTCCAGTTAATTCCAACAAATTTCAAACTTGTGGTTGTCCTGCTATGTTTTTTATGTATTTATAAGCCACTTAACACAAATGGCATTTTCGTGTAATTCATAACTCTGTTCTCGCGACCTGTCGAGGCTCGCTTCTTTCCGAGCACCTGTGCGCTGAGGAGAAGCAACACCCACGGAGCTCGCTTCCACGGCGTTGCTCCTCTGCCGTGCACCAGTGCTCGAAAAGAAGCGCACTCAACGGGGAACAAACCTAATTTTGTTTTGAGGTGTCATGTGCTGTCTAAACAGCCCATGATAGACAACATTTTCAAGGGATGAATAAACTTATTTCATATATTTCACCCAGAATGTCGAACCAGTAATATTCCGGTTCGGTTCAGGCTCTGGTTTTGGGTTTGGTTCGACACCCTGGTTTCACCAATGTTTCATGTGTGGCATACTATGCTCATGATTAGTAAGCCTGTGTAGAGGAAATCATCAAATAATCTGGTTTGTCCATGTAGCCATTCATATAACAAATCCTAATTTTATCTTGAATCATATTTAGAAGACTTTCTGATAATTCAAACAAAATGCGTGGCCTCCTGGAGCTTGAATTAATGAGAGTCTACTGCAGTACCCTAGGCACTAATTGCCTCTTGAGATTTCTGTGGCGGGACCGCGCGCTTCCTCACCTGACGATGGTCCGGAGGAGAGCCGAGCGCGCTTCGTTGTGGAAGGTGATGACCACGCTGGTGGCAGGTAGCTCCTCCCGTGGCTTGAGGAGTCCCTCTTTGGCGCACTGTGGGTGGCGTGTGTCGGGGATGGCCCTGTTGCTGGCCAGGGCATCGCTGGCCTCCTGGTTGAACTTGTGACGCTGGTAAGGGTCGCTGCCCGGTACCTGTGACTGCGCCACGTAGGCCTTCTCGTCGGGAAGTAGCGCCACGACACTTGGCGGCCGGGGTAGTGCTGCAGTGCCGCGGTGGCTGAGGGTTTCAGCCTCAGCGCTTCGTTGCCAGTTTCCGACTGCAAGGATGGTGAAGCAAGGTTCTATCACCACGCTGGGTTCCACCCCACACTGCGGTTCAACCATCACCGGTGTCCACGACTTGCTTGTTTGTAAAATTGGCGGTTATAATTATTTAAGAGACTGAAGGCACGAGGGTTCTAACACCAGGCTGGGCTTCTATTCATACGCTAAGCAGTGCCTGCGACTTCCTCTTTTTTTTTTAAATTAACGGATTTAAAAATAAGAGATTGAAAACTCTGCAAGGGTTCCATGATTACGAGTGGTTCGATCTCCATTCCAGGTGGTGACTTGCTGTTTTGGAAATTGACGAATCTCATGATTTACGATTGAAGACTCTGCAAGGGTTCTATTAATATGCTGGGGTTCTATTGCCACACTGGGTTCTTTCACCATACCGGGATTCAATCACCACGTTGGTGCCATCGTAACTTGCTGTTTTCTGAAAATGGAAGGTCTGAATTCAAGACTGAAAACTTCACAAACTTGAACACTCCGAGATGGCACGTGATTGCCTGATGGCATTAATTTTAACTAAAGAGGGGTCGTTCGTGGGGCTTAGGGGCAACTTCGGTAAACGGTAAGGCTGTCCAACATGTGACTGACTTGCAAATGTTAGACTAGGATCTTAACTGTAGCCGGCAAGGTTGTTGTAACAAGCACTTCTCCATTGGTACACGAATATTCCACGCTAAGGATCGATGCTTCAAATGAACAGAAACCAAGCAGATGAATCTGCTTAACTGGTTTTCTATGCATTTACAGCAGAGATCGGTGTATGTGCAGCAAAGTTGAACGATCTGCATGGTAGGTGTATGGGCCGGATGTCTGAAGGCAGATAAGCAGGCGCCTTGTTTACCTGTTTAAAATGTCCGCTTCTGTAGGCGTAGTAACCGACCCCTCCGACCCACACGATGGCAACTAGAAGGAGCCATTTGAGTTTTTCTTTGGCAGCATCTCCTCTTAGCGGCAGAGTGCCGTCGGCCTCAGAGCATCGGCAGGGGTCATAGCCGTAGAAGCTTCCACACAACTGCGCCGTAGCACAGCCGCCACAACATCGTTGGCGTCGCGAAACATCCCGCGAGGGTGGGTTAACATAACAGCCAGGCGCGATCACTAGTGAATCACTCGAAACATCACCGCAAAGCGTTGAGTAGAGTCATGTAGTCGCAAATGTTTATGTCCAGCTGCGAAGTGTTGTGATCAAGATCTCTCGTTTCATTCACGGCCGGAGGTCACAGCTTAGGGTACAGTTTCCGTCGTGCGATCGCAACTTCTGTAACGCCACCGGCGTTTCAAGTTTGCAAGAAAAGAGTCCAAAAAGTTGAGTAAACTTGAACAAGCGCTCGGAAGCTCGCTGGACTGGAAGGCGTTTGTTTGTTTTAGGCGTAGTACACCACGTAGCAGACAGCTCCACGCGAGTAGCGCCGCGATCCTTGTCACAAGCCCCGGATGTGACACGTGACTGAAACGTTATCATTTGTTCTAAAATTAAGAAAATAAATTCTAGTACACCATATATACTGAAAAGGCTTGCGTGACATTGTTTATGCACGTAAAGTTTTAGAACACCGTCCATAAAATCTTTTAAACGAATAAAGTTATGAACTTAATTCTTATGCGTATGCGATTGATCCGCCTTTTACTTCTCAACCCAGTGTTTGAGCGTATGGATAGTGGTGGGAAATAGTAGCGATAGCAACCAAAACAAGGTGCACGATGGAGCAGCTCTCAGATCGCGCGCATGGACAGAAAACCTTTTTGAATGTCCGCCAAAATTGTCTGACAATGAACGGCATTTGCACAAGCCTCGTCTAGCAGTTTACCGTTCGTGGAAATTGTGTGGGGTTCCAAACCCTTCTTCTCGTTTTGGTGTGCAGACGAATTTGTAGGTTTGTCGGCGTCTGCTTTGCTTTGAAATGGCGACTACCCGACGTACCGCCGGTCAGAACTCCGACGGCAAGAAAGTGGAAGAAAAGCGATACAGCCAGTTCTCAAGGGACTCGATCCTTCTCTTCGCCGAGTCGTACGGCATCTCCGACGTCTCGCAGCAGGCCCTGGCCGTGCTCACGGAAGATCTCAACTACAGGCTTCGGGAACTGGCACAGGTAGCACAAAACAACCGTCGCGCTTATGGCTTCAAACGTTACTCACGGTTGCTTTATGTGATGACCTAGGCAATGCGGTTACAGATATTAGTAGTTCAACTTACTCTTTCACGCCATTACCTGTAGTCACTGATAGGTACATGAGAACACCACTGATAGGTACATGAGAACACCACTGATAGGTACACGAGAACACCGAAGCGTTATCCAAGGTAGGGAGTTCTCGCTGGAGAGAAACTACTGAAACACCTCCCTGCTGTATCTCATCCTGCCAGTGGCTGTTAGTACCCTATGTAATGTAGTTACTGGTAGTGCCAGTGATGTGATGGTGATTATACTCGACGTGACAGGTTAAGAATTCAGGTGAAGCTCCTACCACCTCTTCCCGCTTTAGCGGAGCGAATGCCGAAGAGGAGGTCACATCCTCTCAAGTGTTCACTCTGATAAATGTGAGGGAGGTGGAGGAGCTTCCCCGAACTCGCATTTAAGCGCCAAGGAACAAGGACGGAGTGAAGAACGGCGAAAATACAAGGCGCACTCTCAGCTGAAATTTGATTTGAAACACATTGGCATAAGTACCATTCAAAGAAACGCAGTGTCTAGCGTAACGTCTGACGGAACCCGAAATAAAATTAAAGTTACGTCCTACGTAACTTTACCTCAAGGTTTCGAGTCACGTCCGACGTAACCCAATATGAAAATGAAAGTTACGTCAGTCCAACCTGACCCAATACAAAAATTGAAGGTACGTCGGACAGGACTCCAAATAAAAATTAGTTACGTCCGACCAAACTTTACGGCCGATACATGGCATAAAGACACAAATACAAAAATATTGTGTATTACTGCGTTACGTCCAATGCAGCATTCCTGAATTGGTTAAAATCTCGGCTCTATATCCGTACTTCTAGCTTTGTTGGGGGGGGCTTGAGTGTGATCCTCGCACATCGAGGATGCTGAAGCTGGGTCAGTTCGATGCCCGTCACCTAGATTTTTTTTTCTCTCTCTTATTATTCCTTTTAAGACAATTTATTGCATTTATTTCGATATGAAAACACTTCTTGTTATTCTTGCCGCGTTTGTTACTCCTGCTTGTAGCCCTTGCTGGCTCGTGCTGAGAGCAAAGTTGATATGGCTAAGGGCCGAGTGTCTTTTGTCATTCTCACACCTGGGCGGCACCTTCGAAACAGCTCTTGATTTAAGACAGTCTGTAGCAAAACACTGCCAAAGCTAGCACGCGTGGCGACTTGAGTGGTATGTGATTGTGCCGGGCATCTGTACCTGTACCTGAAGGTACAGGTGAAGTTGCGATTTCAACCTATTAAACTGAATGCTGCGTCAGATGCAACGTAGTAATAACTCACAATATGTGTTTACGTCGTGTAATCGGTTGTAAAGCGTAACATTCAATAAGGTTACGTAGGTTACACAGGACGTAACTTACTTTTATTTCCGTCGGACGTAACTCATTTTAATTTCGAGTTTCCGTCGGACTAACTCAAACCTTGGGATAAAGTTATGTCAGATGTAACTTTAATTTTCACACTGAGCTACGTGGGACCGTAAGTTTAATTTTTATTTCTGGTTCCGTTAAAACATAACGCTAGAAACTGCGTTAAAAAAAAAAAAAGAAGCGTTGTTTACAAGATGCCTTTTTGCGCTCTAAAAATAACAGTTCCATATCAGTCAAGGCCAGTGACAGCTTGCCTACACACTTATCAGGACCCCTTGTTTTTATCACATATGCCTCATGGATTTCTCTTGTAGTTTTTCTTGGGGGCTGTGTCGCTCCACAGTCGTTGTGTCAGGAAAACATGGAGCGCATTCACATGGGTTATAGTGAACTGCTAAATGTCCTGAGGGTGACTGCTTTAAAAAGGCTGCATGTTCTCTAGAGTGGTCATTCATACAACACCCCAGTTTGGCCCACTTAGGAGCGTCCGCAGTAAAGTGGAATGTCATATGCAACCCTAGTTTTGCATTTCCATAAGCTTCTTTCTGTGCTTGGTCTTGCAATCATCACACTCTCCCTCTGGGGTATTGATTTTTTTGCATAGCGCGGAGAGCTTGTAAGGGGCCGAAAAGACACCCAGAACGTTGCAACATTCCTCAACTTTCTTCAAGTTGTGGGAGATCGCGTGAATATAAGAAATTACTACAGGCCTTATTTTCCGGCGTTCACGAGCATTTCTCCCAGTGCCTCTATTGTTTTTGATTAGGCCCTCCGCAGCTTCTGCTAAGGACTTCTGCGGAAAACCTGCATTCACGAGCCGATCAACTTGTCTGAGAAAGCTTTTGCCCATTTCATTTGGACAGCTCTTTTCCAAAGCAGCTCCTAGGCACGATGAGGTAATGGCTCGTTTAACTAACTTGGTGCGTGCGGAGTTGAAAGGAAGCGCACCTTCCTTAGAGCGCGGTTCGAAAGCCTGACAGATGTGGTCGTCCAAAAGTTTAGGTTTTAAATCCAAGAACTGTAAACTGCCCCCAAGGTCCTCTCACGTGTAAACTTCAAACCATTAGAGCGGGACGCGAACAGGTCCTTCAAGTCATCCACCATCTTATCTGTGAGGTCATTATGTGGGCAGAAAATGACGAGGTTATCATTGACATATCTGAAAACCTTAAAAATGTCTTCACCCCCTAGCCTCTCAAGAATGGTTTTGTTGCAGTGAGCTAAAAAAAATTACAGGGAACCGGTGCAACGCACGAACGAATGCAGATACCCTGTTTTTGCAAAAGAACTTCACCGCCGAAAAACATCTTGCAACTTATAGAAAGTTGCGGAACGTTACAATGTTCTGGTTGTCTCTTCGGCCCCTTTCAAGCTCTCCGAGTTATGCAAGAAAATCGATGCCCCAGAGGAAGAGAGATGATTGTAAGACCAAGCACAGAAACAAGGTTATGGAATGCAAAGCTAGGGTTGTATATGACATTCCACTTTCCTACGGGTGCTCCTATGTGGACCAAACTGGGCATCGTACAAATGATCGTGCTAGAGAACATGTAGCCTCCTTACAACAGTCACCCTCAGAACATTTAGCTGTTCACTGTGACCAACGTGAGTGCACTTCATGTTTTCCTGACACAGCGATTCTGGGGCGACACAGCGAGAAAACTACAAAAAAAGTCCATGAGGCATATGTGATAAAAAAAAAGGGGTCCTGATAATTCTGTAAGCGAGCCGAGCTGGAGCCTGTCGTTGGCCTTGATTGATAACAAACTTTTATTTTTAGAACATGAGTGAGAATTTCGGCAACTGTTGTTCTGTTTAAAGAAGGTAGTCACTGAACTATCTATTTTGTTCTAAATCTCTCGCTGGGCATCTTTCGTTGTTTAGGCGAATTCATAACATGGATGCTGAGACCGCGGGAAGTATGAGCGGCTTTTTAAAAGGATAGCATTCTATAAACTGATGGTTATGAACCATTGATATTTCGGGAACCAGTGGAGGTGATGGAGGACCCCATCCGTGATGAGGGGAAGGGGAACGTACTAGATGATTATGAATCGTCAAAGGAAATTTTTATTGCTGAGTGCTAGTGTGAAGTAGACTTTTCTCAGTTGCATATGCTGAAAGAAATCACCCAGAGAGTTGGATGCATGTTGTCTCTAATACAAAACGTTCAAGTTTTATTGCCAGGCTTGACTGATGACGTGCGTTTTGCAAGCACTAAGAGTAGGTACCTTGGTGGCTCTCAAATGGTCCGTGTTTAAGTTTCGTTCGCTCGAGAGAAAGATGGGATGTTGTAGGGTATGTGGCCGTATGTGGGGGAATCCGAGTGTGTTCTAGAACTGCAGGAAGCAAGTCAAAGAAAAAAAGAGAAAAGAAAGGAAAAGCGAGCCAGTCTGTAGCCTGCCCCTTCCGAGCTCATGTCCGGCCTGCCTAACTAATCCTTTTTGTTCAGTATTGAGACAGAGAACCTTCAAGAGTTACAAAGGTTTTGTTTAGGGACCTCCAAGCCCCTTAGAGCTCGTGCGTTAATGATGTGAAAAGCGAGGAAGAAAAGAGGGGGAAGAGGAAGGTGAAGAAGGAAAAGGGAGGGAAACTTCCGCGTGGCCGAAGATATTTCTGAGAGCCGCCCTTTAAGAGATGTCCTAACAGGATACTTCAGAATGCACAAAATGACACTTCACCGGCGTGTGAAATTCAAGTAGAAGTTCGACTGTCCATCTTCCGTTTGGACATCAACTGCACAATTACAGCACGGCTTTTCTCCTCGCCTCCTCCGCCTTTC
Source organism: Ixodes ricinus (assembly GCA_037355805.1). Taxonomy (NCBI): domain Eukaryota; kingdom Metazoa; phylum Arthropoda; class Arachnida; order Ixodida; family Ixodidae; genus Ixodes; species Ixodes ricinus. Next base: position 116,837 of record JAZHYW010015116.1, read on the forward strand.
GGTGACTTCGGTTCTCATCAGGCTTGACGTCACACGCGACCTACAAATGGCGTGCTGCCCATCAGTTCTGTCTTGACCCGCAGCCGTCGTTGCCTCTGGCCGTTCGGGGTTTGGCTCGTCGCGAAGAGTCTTGGCCCCTCGCCCTCGTATCCTTCCCTTTCCCGACTTTCGGGAAGCTCGGACGTGAACAACAGCGTGGGCCTTGACCGATAGCCAACAGAGCATGTGGGTAGCTATCCGGACCCACGTGATGAAAATGCTCTAAATCTCCTTCAACAAAAAAAACACAAAAAAACTTTTAATTTTGCAAAAAGAAAAGAAAGAAAAAGCGGATTGGCACACTACTATGGCAGAGTTGTGTGAACCCGCGAGCTTTGAAGTTTCCCGTTTGAACAGGCCTCTTTTGTTGCTTACGGGCACTATGAAAAAAAAAAGAAGAAGAAACAAAACGGCTAAAAAGAATGCGTTCGTGGCGTTCCGAGAAAACCCTGAGGCCATGAGCTGTGTACCTTTTTTATAGGCGCTCTGTTAGAGCTGACAGCACAAACACTTGTGTTTGAACCGTGCGTTATCGGATGCTACAGTGCTGCCTTCACGGTTGCGTCTTGCAGACGCCACACCCAGCACTACGTAGGCACGTCTCTAGGACGCGCTCGCTCCCCCTGACCGAGAGAAGCGGGCCTATAGTGTGCCAAGCTAAGCCGGTAATCTGGTCGCAAGTAGTGCCAGTAATGTAACTACTAAGTATGGTCACTGGCAGGATGAGAAAGGCATGGGGGTCCTTCAGTTTCCCCCTCGCAGCACAAGCTTTCCATGTTCGACAACACTTCAGCGTCTGACACGAGCCTTAAGCTTGCACACGCAGCCAGGACTCAGCGGATGGCGGCGAGCGCTATTCTAGAGGCCGGGCATCTGAAAAGAGATGCCCGGCCGTTCTCGTCGTGTCAGCGATACAGTAGCAGTCACCATTTCGTGCAATTACTGGTGGTGCGCACTTATGTGTCAGCTGGAAACTTCTTATCACGTGCCAATCGGGTAGATTTGTCCGTGAGCTGCTGGTTTACGCACGTAACTCGGAACTTGAATGAATGCGACACCCGTTCATTCGCATTGTTACTCTCACGAGGGAGATTGGTTCCGTTTACAGCGAATACGTGGCGCTGCAGCGATGTGCATCGACAAATTACGAGCGTTGTTCTCCCGCTTGCAGAACAGCGGCCAGTTCATGCGACACTCGAAACGGAGGAAGCTGACGTGCGAGGATGTCCAAAGGGCCATGCGTTGGAGCGATACCGAGGTGACTTTTTGCACATTCCCTAACGTGACTTTGTAGAGATGTGAGATACCTAATGAACACATCTCTCTTACAGCAGAGTTATGATGATGTAAAAAGGCATTCCGTATTGCCTTTTTGTTTTTACCGGAGTGAAAATTTTTTTAAACACAATTCTTTTTACACAAGCTTTAAAATTTAAGGGTGGTTTCACCATCTTTTCTGCCAGCATTGTACAGACCGTCCGTGGGAAAGCATAAACAATGCCACAAATATATTGAACAGTCATTTCACCTGGCCCCGTATGAACCAGTCGGGCAAGCATAGTATTTGATAATCGAAGAAACAGTGGGTGTGCAGGCGAGCCAGTGATAGTTAATCATGACGTAACACCCGAGGTGTGGCGTGGAAAGATTAAGGAACTTTCAAGTTGAAGAAAAGGCAACTGTAGGAGAACCGTTGCCAGTTCCTTTGCCTCGAAAGTTCCTTAATGTTTCCGCACCACAGTCTCAGGTGTTTGCGTTGTGGTATTTGATACTGTTAGACGCCCAAGTACCATATTTTGCTGTCTATAAGCCGCACTGTTGTTTTAGTCGCAAACGACCATTTTCACGAAAAAGTTGGTACGTAAGTTGCACTTCGCACGGTCGGTACGGGGAATCTGCCGTCACGGACCAATGCCACCACGCTTCAGAATGTCTTTGGCGTTCCTCCTCTGTCGTAAATGTCGGTGCGACCTGCATTTCGCACAGTTAAGATCCATGCTCATAAAAGAACAGATATAACTCGCACCATCGTATAGGATGCGCAATGGAAATTTAAAAAAAGTCTGCGACTTGTGCACGGGGAAAATAGGGTAGCGTCTGAACTGGCGAGCAACATGAATTGCGGTGAGCCATTAATTGTGTTTGTATGTGTTTAGAGATGCCAGATGCCCCAGTGGGCGTCTGGCATCTCCGCTTTAGACGTGAAATTCAGCCAGTGCAGTACGACCGCTAGCCTGGAGTTTTCCACATGCATCACGCGGTAGTGATACATGAACGCACGTCGGCACGACGTTCGTTCAGGTCGAAATTGGGCAGAGGTGGGAATAGAATTTAGAATCCCTGGGTTCTGAGCGCAAGCTTTTGCTCTACGTGGTCTGCGCTGCGGCGCGTCAACGCGCTCGGTCACCGATTTCACCTCTGTGAGTCGGGTGGACAAACAGATCTGCAGAGTATGGCTTAGCGTCGTTGGTTGCCAGACTCGCTTGGCTCGGCATCCGGGGACTGACTGCGCCATCTGTGCAGCCCGTCTACGGCTGCAGTGGCCCGGATCCCCTGCCCTTCCGCCACGTCAGGGAGGCGGAGGTCTACTGCACCGACGACCACACGGTCGACCTGCTGGAGGAACTGGAGTCGCCCCTGCAGCTGCAGGTTCCTCGGCAGCCCAGCCTGCAAGGCAAGTCTTCTTGATCTCTCTATCCACGAGATTTTTCTTCATCTGCCATCGGTCGTTTAGCAGGTCACTTTGTGAAGCCACAATTTTCACAGTTTTCGTGCGTCTTTGTGCTCGCAATGATTAGAGGCCCGGAAAGAGCCTCGTGAGACTGGCTTCTCAGGGAGCAACTTTTCTCGACACTGTCGAGAAACTGCTGCTCCGCGTGAACGAGACACAAAAATCGGTTCCTGTCTGCTGCATTTACGTGCAGCAACTGTTGCAGTGTGCAATACGCTTGGGATTCTCGTTGAAAATGCAACTCTCTCTTAGTATTTAGTTACGAAATTGCCTAAGAACAACATACTTTATAGCTTTCAATAACATTGTGAATACTGATCCCCCTCTCCTACCCCCGAGACCACAAGCTAGCAAAAATGATTCATAGGAAGCCAGAACAAAGCCACATGTCATCTTCTGTCATCGCCTCCGCCACTTCACGAAAATATTGCATCGCTGATCGGCTGCTGCGTCCCCAGGCGTTCCCGAGTTGCACCCGTTGAGTTGTCATCGACTTCCACCCAGATCGATTCCAACAACTCGTCAGCAGCCCCGGAATATAATGGGAAAAATCGCCCCGTCTGAAGTGGGCATATTGTCATCTTAGGCGGATGACCAGGGCTCGTGCCACTCGCTTGGGTATGGACACCATATGCATTGATCATGATTAAGTATCAAAAAGGTGAGACTTAATTACAGAAAGGATCTTTTGGGATTGGCTCGTGATTGGGATTGGGTCATGATCATGATCGGGTCACATTTTCAGGGAGTTTTACTGATCAGCTCGTGATTGCATCATGATCATGATTGGGTCACTTTCATGAATTTGTTGTGACTGACCTGTGATTGGGTCATGCTTTCAGGGATCTAAACGGCTCAAACGAATGAAGACAAAGTGAGGAAACAAACATGACAGGATGAGGCTGTTGGGATTGGATTGTGATTGGGTTGTGATTGTGATCGGGTCACGCTTTCAGGTCGGTGGCTCGTCGTGGAAGGCGTCGCGATAAGTGCTGAGCCAACGGGAGCAGTCAAGGGCGGTGCCTCCAGTCTAAACCGCGACAGTGGCGTTGCCAGCACCGGCCAGAACGCGGTGCAGACGCAGGTGACGCCGTCGCACATGCAATACTACGAGGAGGTGACCGTTGCTCTCCTCGGTAGTGATGAACAGCTCGTGGAGGTGAGTCCTACATGCTGCGCTTTGTCATAACACTCGGCGTCTCAAAGCACAAGGGTGGTGCTTAGAAGTGTTAGAACGAGTTAACCTTTTTGGCGATCGCTGCACGTACATGTACGCAGTCTTGGGTAAATTGCTTTAAAAAAAGTAGTTTAATACAGTTGCAGTTACTTAAAAAATAAAGTAAGCAAAGATGCTGTTGCAGCTACTCTAATGAAAAATCAGCAGAACCCATCCTTTGGGAATGATTATCTACGCTAATGCGAATAGCATCAAACGGTGCGGAGTTATGCGCGTTCGTCAGGTGGCCGGCACACTCTAGATACGCCAGCCCACTCTTGAGGCGATTCTAAATTTGTTGACACTTTCACAGCCCTGCGCACGATCTCCGCAGCCCAGCACGTGCGTTTGTGTCACTTAGGAAGGCGAGCAAAGCACGCGCCATACGCACAAACACTCAAAATGGTACCGACCAGACTTTCTGGCGTCTCAGCTAGTCTCAACCAACGGTATTTAAACGGTTGTTTATATCTTACCATAGGACGCGCTTACAGCGCTGTCACAGCTGCCGGTGCGCGCGTCCCATGCACGAGGGCTCATTCCGCTCTCGTGAGGCTGAGCACGGCTGCTACATCACCCTCTCCCGAGCGCGGGAGAGGGTGAGCTAGCGGCCGTGCTCAGCCTCACGAGAGCGGAATGAGCCCTCGTGCATGGAACGCGCGCGCACCGGTAGCTGTGACAGCGCTGTAAAGCGCGTCCTATGGTAAAGATATAAACAACCGTTTAGAGTGCGTTGAATGACTGCCTTCATAGCTCTGTGGTTAGCGCGTCTGCCTGCTGATCAAAGGGTCAACGGTTCGAATCCCAGCCGGCGCTCGCTCTTTTTAATGCGCAATAGCATTCTTTGGATACTTCACGCACTTTTCGTCTATCATTCCATGTATCCTATCTGGCTATCTAACCTCTTACGCCGCGGGTCGATAAATAAATAAAAAAGACCGGGCGCCGGCTGGGATTCGAACCGTTGACCCTTTGATCAGCAGGCAGACGCGCTAACCACAGAGCTATGAAGGCAGTCATTCAACGCACTTAAACGGTTGTTTATATCTTTACTGGCATTACCGCCGTCACGCTGGCTGCGGCGCTCCATGCACGAGGCTCACCGCGTGCAGGCTTAGCACGGCCCATAGCTCACCCTCTCCCGCGCTCGGGAGAGGGTGATGTAGCGGCCGTGCTCAGCCTCACGAGAGCGGAATGAGCCCTCGTGCATGGAACGCGCGCACCGGTAGCTGTGACAGCGCTGTAAAGCGCGTCCTATGGTAAAGGATATAAACAACCGTTTAGAGTACCGTTGGTTGAGACAAGCTGAGACGCCAGAAAGTCTGGTCGGTACCATTTTGAGTGTTTGTGCGTATGGCGCGTGCTTTGCTCGCCTTCCTAAGTGACACAAACGCACGTGCTGGGCTGCGGAGATCGTGCGCAGGGCTGTGAAAGTGTCAACAAATTTAGAATCGCCTCAAGAGTGGGCTGGCGTATCTAGAGTGTGCCGGCCACCTGACGAACGCGCATAACTCCGCACCGCTCGATGCTATTCGCATTAACGTAGATAATCATTCCCAAAGGATGGGTTCTGCTGATTTTTTTATTTATCATCGACCCGCGGCGTAAGAGGTTGAGATAGCCAGATAGATAGATAGATACATAGACGAAAAGTGTGTGAAGTATCCAAAGAATGCTATTCGCATTAAAAGTAAGTCGTTACAGTTACCTTAAAAAAGTAAAGGCGTTACTTTTAAGTTACTTTTTACACAACCCCTACACACACACGTACAAACATTTATTGCATCAAGTATAGAAGTAAAGTATGCACATTACTTCATGTAAAGATAACAAAGATTTTTTGCGTCATATTCCCACATGGCCAAGTAGTGACTCTTGAGAAACTATATATTCACAAGTTAGCGCATGGCGCACACAATACTCGAAATGTTGGAACATATCATTTGGAAAGTGCAAGAAACGGCTAGATTGTACTTGTTCAGTTATATCTTAATCCTCGAGAAACTGTGAAAAGCGATGACAGAAGTAAGGCCGTTACTTATCATCGTTACTTTAGAAAAAGTAATAGAAATACAGTTACGAAGTTACATTTTAAAGAAAGTGACGCATTACAGTTAAAAGTTACCAATAAAGTAACAGCGTTACAGTAATTTGTTACTTCCCAAGACTGCATGTGTGGCGGCAGGAAAGGACAAGGAGAGGACGCGTTGTAGAAACTTGTCAATTCTGCGAGAAGACGGTTTGATTGACAGATCGAAATACAACTGCAATGTTGCTTTTGCGAGCGTTGCCAATGATCGCGATAGAGTGATGTGTCGATGTTGTTGACGACCACCCAGGCATCTCTGGAAGACCTGGCGAGCAACCCGTGCCTCAGTCCCTTGCTGCCATACCTGGTTCATTTCATCTCGCTCGGGGTAAGCATCGCCGACGATCCCTGCGGCAGGTATGCGCTATCAGGTCGAGCCAAGTTGGAACGTTTACAACGCAAGTTGCATACAGACCCTAATAGATAATATTAGATGTACAAGTAGGTGCAATCAGAAGGTCTTTTTAAAGCAACTGGTAATGTATTAATTGATTAGAATGAGCATCTGTTAACTTTTAGTTAGTTTCCAGATTCAAAATGGTACGGCACAATGCACATGAATTCGTAAGCAGTTGCAAGTGGGGCAAAGTAGTAGTCGGTGACACTCAAATGTGCAAACCAGATTGGTTGGAAGCCTTCACTCAGGGTGGGTCATTGAGGCAGTTTGAGTGCACGAGAGACCGCCGACCGCACTTAGGGTGACCGCCACGGTCGTTCGACCGAGTCAGGCGAATTGCCGATGCACTGTCTTATTCTGTGTCCCAGGTTCGGAAGCTGAGCCACGACCTGGCCAACCTGGATCGTCTGCTGCGGACTGTGCACGCCCTCGCTCACAACCCGAATCTCTTCCTCAACACCAGGCCCTATGTACGTGCAGAGACATCGCTTTTTTGATTGCTATAACCAGATATAGTTCCCTCCTCGTCCGGTTCCGTCATGACATTCATGGAACCAGCACTTGGCAATTTAATGTCCGAGCGTGGAGTGTAGTCTTGATGGAGTGGTGCAGTTGTCGTTGCTGGTTCACAGCTCAGGCGAAAATCAGTCCACTTCAACTGGATTATGGAACTGGAAATGAGGCAGTCCAGGTTGGATTCCAGCTGGATTCCAGCTGGTTCCAGCTGGACTCCAGCTGGACTGCCTCATTTCCAGTTCCATAATCCAGCTGGAAGTGGACTGATTTTTACCTGAGCAATCAGGTTCAGTGCAGTGATGCATTCGACCGACTGCGGTTTCAGGCGTAACAAAGGGTCGAGGCACTCAGAAGGCTATGCATTTGCAGTGCCTTTGGGAAATGCTAAAGGGAGAGCCCATTTTTCTTCACGTAGTTGCATTGGTCTAGTGTCGTTGCCCAATCAATGTGTGACTACGTTACAGACGGGGGAAATACCTGGAAGACGGGGGGCAATCGGGGATGTCCAGTCGGGCGGGAAAATTTGCAGATTTTCATAAGTCGATTTAAAGAGACTGGCTGCTCCTTGAATCACCCAGTATAACATGAACAACTACTTCAACATCAACAGTGAATGTTATTTCCACTGGTGGGAAGAGCTTGTAATTGCTGGTACTGCACAAAAATGCAAGGGGCACTCTTTCGGGGCATGAAATCTGGGGACGTGGGTTATCTAAGGGAAAAAAAAGCAACAATTATCTTCTCCTATAACATGTGGTATAACAAATGTTCATGGAGAAAGTGCCAAATTTAGAGTAAGCTGGCCACATGTGAATGGTTGTCGACTTACACAAGCATACTATTATCGACACTGCGAATGCACTTCGCGTAACATTGGAGTTTGTTGCGAAGAAGTCGCATTTGGCTCGGATCGCCCTTCCGCTCGGTGTGCCCACGAGAGCATATGACCAGTGTGGTCTCACAAGTGACGCTGACAGTTTGTTTACAGCTTGGCAGCGGTGAGGCAGGAATCGGTGTTTTGTCTCGTTCTCGCAGCCAACCCTGCTGGTGCAGGCACTGCTGTTCTGCTTGCTGGAGCCGCTGGCAGCCGCCATCAACCCCGTCAATGACCACTGGGCTCTCAGGGACAGTGCGGCGAGACTTCTCGCCTCTCTCCTCAAGTGAGTCTTAGACTGTCGGACGAGTTTTCAGATTTAGTTAGCAGGACGCTGTTTCGAGACATCTTAATTATGCCTGCTCAAACACGACGGCGACGCAGAAGCGTACCTCAAGACTGCAAGCGATTTACGGACATGGATGCTAGGGAACACATTCGAGAACGTCCGCTTGGCTACTGGCATTCAGTAGCTCGGCCTCGACAACCTCCGAGGAAAGATCCGCGAGTCGAATTGCTGGGTTTTGCTAAAGCAGGATAGCTCAATTATAGTGCACTGCCAGTCTGGCCTCTGGCCGGTGCTGGATACTTTATAAATAAAGAAAGAAAGAAATAAGAGGAGATGAACATTTAACCAATTGCAGTTCTGGGGCCAATTTTTCTCAACTTATCACTTCAGAAATTTGGGAAAATTGCTCTAGTTCCTGACAGGATGAGATCGGCAGGGAGGTCTGTCGGTTGTCCCACCTCCAGCGCCAGCTTCCTACCTCCAATAACACTTGAGCGTCTCGTAAGCCTCGTACTTGCGTGGCCAGCCGAGGCACGACAGAGGGCAGTGGGTGCGGGCCGGAGTCCGGACTTTCCTGAAAGAGGGACCCTGCCCTTCTTGTCCCATCAACGACTACAAACCAGTGATGCCAAACTATCGATAAATCGACTATCGATACTATCGATAGTTTTTCCAAAACTATCGATAGTGTCACAGAACTATCGATAGTCGACTATCGATAGTACTATCGATAGTTTTTTGATAGTCGACTATCGATAGTTTTTCGATGGTCGACTATCGATAGTACTATCGATAGTTTTTTTGATAGTCGACTATCGATAGTTCTGCGACGTTATCGATAGTTTTATTACTATCAGTAATCAGATTTGTGGCGACTATCGATACTATCGATAGTACTATCGATAGTTTTGCACCACTAGAGCGAACACAGTTGCCACACCGCCGTTCGCCTCCCTTCCTCCTCTTTTCGCCCAAACTCCCGCCTTCGGCATCACTGAAAGCTGAACCAAAGTTGGGATGGTAAGTGCCTGGGCTAGTTGGTATCCAGTTTGAAAAAATAAAGCGAGAAACAGAGAAGGGGAACGACGCAAACTACTAGTGTCGCAAAACTATCGATAGTAAACCGTCGACAGTACTATATTGTTGGTTTACTATAGTCGACTATCGATAGTACAATCGATAGTTTTTCGATAGTCGACTATCGATATTACTATTGATAGTGTTTCGATAGTCGACTATCAATAGTTTTTCGATAGTCGACTATCGATAGTATTATCGATAGTATTATCGATAGTCGACTATCGACTATGATAGTCTTCGATAGTCGACTATCGATAGTTTTTCGATAGTCGACTATCGATAGTACTATCGATAGTTTTCGATAGTCGACTATCGATAGTACTATCGATAGTTTTTTCACTATCGATAGTCAGATTTCTGGCAACTATCGATACTATCGATAGTACTATCGATAGTTTTGCACCACTACTACAAACACATGCACTGGCCGATCTGTACGCGAAATGCACCCACCTAAGAACGTCCGTGCTGTCCAGGTTACATCCGCACTTTGCAAACATAATTGTTACAGAAATCAGAAATCCAATGCCGCGAGACGCATGCAGTAGCGCGCATGTTAGGAGCTAGCAATTTAGAGACACCCCCAATACCCTTGGTCCACCCTGGACTGGGTCCAAACTTACAGTGTAGGCTCTTTGTGTGACTATTGCCATGTTGAGACACGATATAGTTGGTTTGAGACGACGAACAATAAAATAAATAGTTCAAGCGCAACTACAATAAAAAGAGTATATTTAAGGAAAAAGTAGAACTATCGGCATGAGCCCCTGCGAATTCTAGCGCCTTCCATTCGGCGAATAGAGCGATTTGCTATTTTCCCCATCTCGGCCACGTCCAAATTCAACGTGGTGGCTGTCGCAAAAGAACTGTCGACACACATTCCTAAAGTCTCTTCCAAATCACTACCCCCCACCCCCTTCCGAGATTGACAACCCTGGATAAACCCCTAGTTAGGGCTGCCCTGTCGACGTTTTTGCAGGCGCGTCTGCAGTCGGGGCTCCGAGCTGTCTGTAAAGTGTTTCGTCCGCAGGAAGTGGGGCGACCGTGCCTACAGCCTCCACACCCAGGTGTTGGAAGCCCTCGGAGAGTGCCTGAGGGAACCGTCCAAGCCGCTGTGTGCCCAGTACGGCGCCGTGTCCGGCCTCATCGCACTGGGCGTGCCGGTGCTTCGTCAGGTGCGTGGCGTATCTCTTTTGCCTCCCTCACTCTCGCAATTTACTAACCCGCTAAATTCTTTGTGCCGGGTTGTTTTTTTCCTGCTTGCCAAACGCGGATTTTGGTCTCGCTAACACCGTAGCGTGCTCTGTAAAGAGTATTTACTTATGAAGGACACACTATATTGTGGGCGAAAAGTTAATTGATGTCTGCAGGCCTTTAACCTACGACACATTTCTTGTATTGTACTTTTCGAGACACGGTACTACGCAGTTGCGCCTTGATCTCGCACCCCAAGGCCACTCTTTGGAGCGGCCTTACTCTGCCTATGTTTGTTCGGAGCTGAACCAGCCAGGGGCACTGGCACCCCAAAGGTTGTATTTTGTAGTGTTAGCTACACTGGCCGAGGTTGAGCAGTTTCGTGGGGCTCTCATAATGAGCCGTGCTCATTATGAGAGCCACGCGCGGCCATGCGCAAACCACGCGCGGTGGCGGCGGCGGAGCCACCATTGTTGCGCGCTTTTTGCATAATGAGCATGGCTCGCATAATGAGCACGGCTCATTATGAGCACCACGCGAACCCGCCGCCGCTCGCTCTGCTGCCGCCGCGCCCGCCTTGCCGGTCTGCGCATTCCAGAGGAGTGACATGATAGCCGCGGCAGACGCACTGGCACCGGCGCGTGCCCAGCTGTGCGCCTCCGTAGCGCAGTAGCCAAGTCTGACGCCGCACCGGAGCCGCTTGATAGCGCCTCTCATTTTGTGCGCATAAGCTCACGCTACGTATATCCTGGCATAACCGAGCTAAGCCACCGCAATTTTTTTTGTTGTTTAAAATAGTGCAAGTTGTAGTCCTAAACACACAAAAAAATACCACAACGCAAAAAAAAAAAAAATTTCTATGCGCACGTTTGCTTTATTTTTGGCGCTTTTCTTGCCCTCTTCTCACCTCTTCGCTTCTTTTTATTTGTGACTTAATCGACCATGGAATTTAGAAGCTTAATAAGCGACATTTCTATAATATTTAATAACGGCATTCGTAAAACATGCTTTTTAATGCAAATTGAACACACTTCCGGACTCCTATCTAAAAAGCGGAGTCCAGAAGTGATGTCGCCCTGGCTTTTTATCCTTCCTCGGAACACATGGCGGCACTTGGCACTTGTAGCAGTGAGGATGATCAGGGAGTCGAGGAATCGGTGCGAGTTCTCTGTTTGGTAGACTTAACTCTTGGACGTTTTGCTTCGTTTGATGTGACCTGCTGCGGGAGGTTTGTCAGAATGACACGAAGCCACAACTGAGGTACCATTTGAAGTTAGAACCCCCAAAGCTCTAAATACGCTTGGGCTGACCTCATAATCCTCGTCAACAAAATGCCGAGAACAAAAATCAGCAGAACCCATCCTTTGGGAATGATTATCTACGTTAATGCGAATAGCATCAAACGGTGCGGAGTTATGCGCGTTCGTCAGGTGGCCGGCACACTCTAGATACGCCAGCCCACTCTTGAGGCGATTCTAAATTTGTTGACACTTTCACAGCCCTGCGCACGATCTCCTGCAGCCCCAGCACGTGCGCTTGTGTCACTTAGGAAGGCGAGCAAAGCACGCGCCATACGCACAAACACTCAAAATGTTACCGACCAGACTTTCTGGCGTCTCAGCTAGTCTCAACCAACGGTACTCTAAACGGTTGTTTATATCTTTACCATAGGACGCGCTTTACAGCGCTGTCACAGTACCAGTGCGCGCGTTCCATGCATTAGGGCTCATTCCGCTCTCGTGAGGCTGAGCACGGCCGCTAGCATCACCCTCTCCCGAGCGCTGGGAGAGGGTGAGCTAGCGGCCGTGCTCAGCCTCACGAGAGCGGAATGAGCCCTCGTGCATGGAACGCGCGCGCACCGGTAGCTGTGACAGCGCTGTAAAGCGCATCCTATGGTAAAGATATAAACAACCGTTTAGAGTGCGTTGAATGACTGCCTTCATAGCTCTGTGGTTAGCGCGTCTGCCTGCTGATCAAAGGGTCAACGGTTCGAATCCCAGCCGGCGCCGGTCTTTTTTATTTATTTATCGACCCGCGGCGTAAGAGGTTAGATAGCCAGATAGATAGATACATAGACGAAAAGTGCGTGAAGTAGCCAAAGAATGCTATTCGCATTAAAAAAGGACTTCGATCCGAAATCCTCCAGTAGTCTTTCAGGAATTGCTTTTAGCTAAGCTGCCTTCTCTCATCCATTCTTTGGGAACCTGTGCATGATACGTACTTGCGGTTATGACTCCGCAGCGGGGCAGCCTCTCGCACAGCACCGGCGCGACATGGCCCCTCACGTCACTCACTTCGGGAACCTGTGCGCGTCGTCCTCTTTGACCTCACACCGCTTCAAAGAATTGGAGATTGCTGAAAGGGACCTAAAAGAACTTCAAACTCGAAAGTGAAGCGTCGTCTGCTCACACGATAGGTGGCAAGCGCGGTTGCGGGCGAACATGTTTCGGAGGCAGGAGAAAAACTCGAGTTACAGGACGACTCAATCTTTGACGTCGCTGCACTGGCGCAGACCACGCAGGAAGTTAAGTTCGGCTTTTGGAAATTGTTTTTTTTATTTCGCAAATACTGAGTTCCCAAGCTTCGAATTTTGAGGGCCATCATTTTCAATTTTGTCCGATAATAAAAAAAAAGTGATTTTGACCTGTCAGTGCCCCATTAAAAAACACATGCAAAGGAAAAAAAATTTTTAAACAGCCTGGATGGGAAAAGGAAGTCGTAAAACGAATTTACAACGAACAGTAAAAAATTTTAAACCTATATTTACGGTGTGAAACGAATTTGTAGTTGGTGCCTGCAGGCGCCCGTGGAAAAGTGACTGCTATTTATCATGTGACTGGCCGCTATTTATTACGTGGTGCTTGCACTCCACGGAGGCTTCCTATGGTCTCTAAAAGTTACTTATTCATCTTCGTTTGAAGTGCAACAATAAACAAAGATTAATAAGTAACTTTTAGAGCCCAAAGCAAGCTTCTGAAAGAGCGTAAGCACCACGTGATAAACCTGTGCGCGGGCCGGAAATTGATGTTGGTGGCACGTCAGAGTGTTCCCTTCCGGCGGCGGCGGCGTGGAGAAACACGTTCAACTGTTGGCACACCACGCTCAGTGTGCAGTGGCGGCGGGACTTTGAGGCAGCAGCGCAGGCGGCGGCACAGGTCTAGCACGTGACCAGCGGTGGCTCCCACGGGTGCCAACTACAAATTTGTTTCGTGCCGTAAATATAGCTCTAAAAACTTTTTTTTCTTTGTTGTGAATTTGTTCTTTTTTTTTTCCATCTCTTGTAACATCCCAGGTATGAAGTAATTAGTGCCGTGCAGTATGTAGGAGCAGAGCTCCGTGATTCCTTTATGCCTCACCTTCCGCTCTCGCGGGACTTTGCTCCCATCTGTTGCTTTGTCTCTCAGGTGTTCTGCCCGGCACTCGCCACCTACTGGCCACAGCTCGAGGCAGTGTTGGCCGACAGCCGACCCTCCAGCACCCAGATGCAGAGCGATGCCACAAAGGTTCATGGTGCAATGCTGGTAGGTCTGGCCATCGTATCGCTTGCGAAGCCGTTCCAATTTATTTGTCTATTGTCATTAAATCTGTAATAAGACATGAGGACGTTTGCATAGAAGCGACGTCGCCGTGTAACCGACTTTTGGGCATGCAGTGTGTTGCGATGTGGCTATGCGGTGTGTGGGACACATCATTAAAATCATTATGATAAGAAAAGGAAAAGGAAGGAGAGAGCATGTCTTCACAGCATTTCACCAATTTTGAGGTTGGTGCAGCAGTGCGATCCCACCAGACACAAAGTGTTGCGATCTGTCCTTGTCTTAGGCGTTTCGTATCTTTTTAACATATTGTAGCGTAAGCTACACTGGCCAAGGTTGAGCAGTTTCGCGTGGCTCCTAAAGAGCCGTGCTGCGCATGCGCGAGGAGCAGTGACGGAACGGGCAGGACTGGTATGGCGCCTAGGTCAGTCCCCGATGCACGCGCCGCGCGCATGTACCCGCTCGAGCTTATGGCTCGCGCTGTCCGGTTGTTCTGGGTGGCAGTTTGGTTACTTGATACATAACACGGCGCACAGCTGGCCAAACCAATGACGGGCATCTGGCACGCCCCAGCGGAGGACTGAGGATTAATTTGGACCACCTGGGGATCTTTTGACGTGCAACCGAAAGCTCGGTTACATGGCGCCTCCTCCGCAATAAGAAGAGCGGAGAAGCTTAACTCATTGGATCCCGAAGTAGTCACATAATGCGTATACCTTGTGTGTGTCATTGAAGCAGCAGTAAGCATGATAATCAAGCTAATCCTAGAAAACCAGGAAAGCTAAGAATAACCAGCTGAACCTAAGCTTACGCTACGTATATCCTGGCATAGCCGAGCTAAGCCACTGCAATTTTTTCTTAAAATGTGAAGTGGATCCACCCAAAGTTAGTTTACTTTAATATAAAAATTAATACCTTTACTTACCAATATATTTGAAATGTTACACATTTACAAGTATGCTTCAGTTTTGCTTCACTACATTCATACCTTTGCTGTATCAGTTGATGGTATAGATTGGATCTACCTTTTTGTGCAACAAGCTGATGTCTCATTTCCCTTCATAAAATGTGTATATTTACAAAAAAAAAATAATCTTGCAGCTAATGGAGCATCGGGCACTGACAGACAGTGCCAATGTATCCAAAACACTAATTTATAAAAGAAGCTAATCGATACAAGGCACAAGCTTTAGACTAGCCGCATTATGCAAACCCCGAATAATTCATCGTATTTACTTGAGTAATGGATGCACTACTTACGAACAAGGCCCTTGCATCTACTTTTTTGTAGGACATGCCTACAGCCAGTCACCACGTTTTGTTTATGAGAAATGTAGTAACGAGGTTGGGACCATTATTTTTTGTAAAAATGCAATCTGAGCAGATAGCCTTTTTGCAAGAGGACGTTAACCCTCTCCCCTAAATCGCTGATTTACGGGAGAGGGTTAACGCAGGCGGACAGCCATTCGATTGCGGCGAATGGCTGTCCGTCTGCTCTGTGGGGAAAGCGGACCCACAGGTTTTGTTCGTAAACTGTGTGTCTATTGATCGAGCACAGTAAGGTCTGGTAAGAATGCTTACCCAAAATGAAGAGATAAATGGCAAAAACTATGGGGTGGACGATCCTTAGGATGCGGCAGCAAACTTTTATCAAAAGCGAGAAACCTGCCACATGCTCTCACGTCACGGCAACGGATACCGCAGATTGCGGACGCAGCAGATTCGCATTTTGTGGTGCGACAAACATGCGGGAAATAGCTTCAAACTCGCCTGTCATACGTACCGGTACTGCAGGTGAAGCGATTAATGTGATTCCTGTCGGCCATTCAGTATCCGGTGAAAATTGTGGGGTGGGTGATGTTTTCTCATTTTTAGGGGCGAAGCTCCTTAGGGGCTAGCCATGTCCGTTTGTCCGTCCGGTCCTCGTGCTTGTGAACTCACGTGCTCTTGTGAGCGTAAGCAAAAAAAAAAAAAAAAGATAAAAAAGACAAATGATGAAAAAAAAGTTTTCCGCAGTCAACAGGGTTTTAACTTGTGCAGGGAGACCCCAATGGATTTCTAGTCCATCGCCTTAACCACTTGGCCACGACTGCGGGACGAGTAGGGGCTCTGAGATGTGGTACTAACTCAAGAGCTCCGGATGTCATGGATGAAACGTTGCATGTAGCCGCTCAACCTCTATACAGGAGAGGGCGCTGTGGTCAAATGCGTATATAATAGCGTTAAACTTTGCATGCATTGGCTCAACGTTTATAGACGAGAGGGCGCTGCAATCAAATGCGTATATAACCTTGTTCCATACCACACATTCTCTTTCTGACATGGATGAAAACGAACGAAAGGCTCGACATGCTGCGGCTGAGCATCTATGCAGACAAGCACCACCAGAGCTTCGCCCCAATCAACATCATTCACCACGTGGAGATGCGGTTAATTTTATATACGGGATGGGGCGATCTCTCGGGGGTGGGTGTTCGTACGAGACGTTACGGTGAATTCGGTGTCGGTTTTCGTCGGCTCCGTGAATGGCGTATCTCTCGCGAGCTTCAAGGGCAGAGTTCTTGGCCCACCTCAGAACGGTGTCATTACTGCAGCTGGCGGCGGAGCTGATAATCCTCCAGCGCCACAGGGAGTTGCCGCGGAGCGAGGCTGGGACTTGCGAGCTACGCCCAGCTCTACGAGTGCTTCGGAGACGCCCTGGCCACGAGGCTACCCACCCTGCAGGTGTCGCACCTGATGTACACGGCGCGGAGGGTGAGTGATGCCTGCGGCCTCTTTTTTCTTTTTTTCAAAGACGCCACCTACCTCGCTTTTTTTAATGGAGAATGCATTTTGAAAGGCCGACGAACACTTTGCGCTGTCCACTTTTGCCCGTCTGCTCCTTTCCTATATCCTCTCCACTTTCTACCTTTCCCCGACTTGGCTTTCCTCGAAGCTTAGGAGGGGGAGCACTAAGAGAATTATCTTCCCTGTGGAAAACCGAGGTTGTATGTCGGCCTTATAATGCAAGTATGGTGCCTGTAATGCGTCTCCAACCGGTGTGTTTAGCGTCCTATTCCACCTGTGCATCGAAAATGGTCCTGAAGTGGCAACAATTGGTCGCAGCTTTGTTCATTCGACCAAATGCAATGAAATGCAGTAGCTTTACAGAAACGTCGTGAGTGAAAACATAGGAAAGGAAATCGTCAAGGATGACGTCTAGGACGACCTTAAGGACGACGTCAAGAACAACGTTTAGGACAACCTCAAAAATGACGTCTAGGACAACATCTAGAGACGACGTCAAGGACGTCACGTCATGTCAGCTTCAGCTACCAGTGCTTACAAGCTTACGCGACCGGCGCTTACACGACCGGCGCTTAAGCATCGGCACTTAAGCGACCTGTGCCTAAGCGTCTGGAGCTTGCGCAACCGGCGCTTACGCGAACAGAGCTTGTGTGACCAAAGCTTACGTGACTGGCACTTACGCGAACGGAGCTTACGCGACCGACGCTTACGCGTCTCCTCCCAGTGGGTCTTTCATATTTTGGGAGACTGTACTCATTCCTCCCCACTGGACCCGGTAGCTCTAGACCTCTCCCAATGCTTTTAGTCTCTGCAATGCTTTTAATCTCCGGAAACATAGATCCACTTCGAATGATGGCCTACAAACCTGTCCTTGGGAGTAGGAGAGGGGATTGAGAGGATCTGGGTGCTTCGTTGGTGTAGGTACATGAATGCAGTCAATGCACTTAACTGTTCTCTTCAGAACCCCTTATAACCATTTTTGCGGATTAATATATATGTCTTGGATAGAGGCGTGCAAATGTCAAATTATTTGAATGTGCATCAAATTTGAATGTCTTCTAAATAAACAAATTTTACATTTGATTTGGATTGAGCATGAACACTTAAAGAAATCATGGCTAGAAATTATTTTTAGAAAGCATATCTATGAAAAAGACGGGTTTTTGTTTGGGGGAAATATTCGACACATGTATTTGTATTCAGAAACAAAAGGCCCCAATGAGATGAGTCAGGTAAAACAGGATGCAACATGGGAAGCAAAGCGGTGACTACTCCTATTTGTTTGAAATAGTGCCAATCTTCTTACGAGCTCAATATCTTACACATTTTTTATTTGAACCCGAGGTAGTAATCTTATTTTTTGACGGACTGAGCTAGCGAAGCTTTGCGAAGAGGCCTTGGCAGGACTCGCACGATTTGCAGAACCACTTTCCCAACGAGCGGTTCACGATAGAGCTTGCTCGGCCCGCAGGAGCCAGCTGGCACGTCGAGTCCCACCGGAGAGCAGCTGCTGGA
Organism: Ixodes ricinus; assembly: GCA_037355805.1. Taxonomy (NCBI): domain Eukaryota; kingdom Metazoa; phylum Arthropoda; class Arachnida; order Ixodida; family Ixodidae; genus Ixodes; species Ixodes ricinus. Next base: position 135,100 of record JAZHYW010015116.1, read on the forward strand.
GGCGTTCTACGAAGACGAGCGCAGCATGTCGGCGGACGAGGACAACAACTCGGAGGACAGCGGACTGAGTGGCCCGCCGCCAGGAGCGCTGCACCCGCAGGTCAAGAGCACCATCTCGGATCCGGCCCGGGGCATCCGGCTCACCATTGCCCTGCGGAGGCCCACCGTGGATCCGCCCAAGGCCAAGCGCAAGCGGACGCCGGATCCCAGGGAGCCGCCCTTCGAGGCGGTGCCGCTCGTGCTGCCGCGGAAGCGCGGGCACATGGTCATCTGCTTTGAAGGTGAGTGCCGGCGACGACGCGTTTGTTCGGGTCACGGGATTGATGTCGTCGCTTTGGGGCGAGCTGCCTGAGTCGTGTCGAGCTATCGATTTGATGTTCATGTAGCCCGCTGAAACTGTGATTCTGTGTGCGTGCCTTCCATGTAAGTTCAGGCTGTCTGCTAACCTAGAAAACCTGTGATTGTCGGGAATTTTTAAAGCATCTGGTGAAGTTAGTGAATTGTCGCGGAAATCATCAAAAAGTTGTTTAAAGGGCAACTCCGCTCAATTCAGAAAACTTGGGGATTATGAGTGATTTCACATTAAGAGGCACTAATAAAAGGCACGACGTCATTTGCTTTACGAAAAATGGTATATTTTGTGAAATCTTACTTTAAACATGAGCAGCAACTGAAACCGAAACTTCGGCAACATTGGCCTTGGGCCGCCAAGAACATGGCGACCATGTGGTTCACAGTGATCCTCTACTCGACAATGGGCGGGATCGGGGCGGGCCACCATTGGGACAGGCGTGCGCAAGGCGCAAGTGTCGTCCGCATCGCAGTCTTCACCATGTTTTGGTGTCTACAATATTCAACGACGTCAGCACAACCGCGCCATCAGTTCGTGCAAATAGTGTGAACGAAACTCCGAGAGACAATAATCACAAACTGCGAGACGACGACAGCGGTTGTGATGCGGGAAACGGCGGTGGCGGCGGGACAGCTCCCAAGGCTGAGAATGCCCGCTGCACAGGCACATTACTTCAATCACGTGGACACCACTGAGCGCCAAGAAAAGACGCTGCTGACGTCACCTGTAATGCTTGCCGCAGAGAAGTACAAACAAACAAAAAGCAGCAATGTTGATGACATTTAGATCAATGTTGGCTACGCCAACACTGTAGTCTTGATCGTGCTGTTGATTGCACCTCAATTCACCCGCTAGAGTCGACCGATTTCGGCAAAATGGCACTGTTCCAAAGTGTGCCGGACCGTTTAAGAAACATTTAGACAGAACTAGGTTGTAATGTTTGATGTGTGGTATTCTTAGGGGATTCTTAGGGTTCATGGTTTCATTTACGGACAACTTGAATGACGCTGTCGTGACATTCAAGAATTTCACGGACATGGACAGTGCACTGGCCTCCGTGCCGACTATCGTGCGGCTGTCCAATGCAGATTGCTGAAATGCAAAACTATCTGATCGCGTGGAGGTGAAATACCATCCAGCAAACTATCGACCTGTTTCGTTTCATATATATGTGCCAATACAGAGATTTTTCTAATGAATACATTTTTTCGGATTGATCGATTATGTTTGGACTTCTGCACGATCCCGATCGAATCCGAATAATCGGTCGGCGACTGTATGCTGTAGCATGATTCAGTGACATTTTTTAGGGGCCTGAGAGGCTCTCATCACGAACCTGGCCAATCACTTTTTTATTCTCGTAGGTGCGACACCTTTGCTTCCCCGTGCCAAGGAAGAACCTGCTTGTGCCGGTGCCCGAATGCAGGATGGCGCAGCTCAGCCGCCGCATGGGCAGGGTGGGTCGAAGCAGAAGACGCAAGGTGGCCCCCTTCCGCTCCCGACACCTGGGGCTGGCATTGACTCACTTCTCTGAAGTGAGCCTGGCAGTGTGTAGACACTTTGGTGCTTTTTCTCGGTGGATCCAGTGCTTCCAGCAGTGATGGTTTCCAGCCAGCAGGATTTGCGGACTTTCAGTGTCAGACTTTAGCAAGGCAGTGAGCAGGTTGAACGCTAAGACGTCTGCAAGACTTCTATAAAATGTCATTTAGTAGGCATTTGCAGGAAATCTATAAGACATTTATTAATGTCTTGGCAAGATGTCTTATAGACTTTAGATATCTTAGAGACTATAGACTTTAGGCATCTAGACTTCTAACTTCGGCAAGACTGAGCCTGCTGAACTCTAAGAAACCTACAAGACTTCTACAGTAAACTTTCATTAGTTCGACCTCGGTTAGTTCGACTTTTCGTTTAATTCGACCCTGTTCAAAAGTCCCAGCGAGCGCCCATACATTTCTATGGAGGAAAACTTCGGTAGTTCGAACTCGGGAAGACCCTGCATCGGATAATTCGTCCGGAGCGAATGCGCATGGCTCGCATTGCACGGCACCACGGCAGAAAAAACACCAACGTACGGCGAAACACGGGCCCTTTGCTGCAAAGCCGAACATGCGCAAAGATGCGCCTGCTCCTCTATGCCGTTGAGATGGACCGGAGCGAATGACACGAGCCAGCGCAACCAATCTGCGCGATAGCGCGGAGAACATAGCACGTGGTCTAGCGCGCACAAACCAATGCGCGCTCTCTAAGCGTTTTTTTGTTCCTGTAACATCGTGTGCGGCTCCATCTTGCACACCGGAAAGCGTGAGTTCTCTTTTCCTTTTTTTGTTGTTGTTATTTTTCTTTGTCGCCGACGGTCTGGCGCCCGGCTCCAAAGACAAGAGCGAAGCTTTCTCAGCGCGCGCTCCAAAGCGCTTCTCTGTAGCATCGTGTGCAATCCATCTCCGCGTCAAAAAAACAATATCTCTTTCTTTTTTTTTTTTTTTTTTTTGTCGCCGAGTTGGTTTTGGTTTTGGCTTCAAAGTCAGCTCGTAAAACTTACTTTTTCGTTTCTTTTTATTTTTTTTGTAGTGCGCGATTTTTCGGGGACGTGACGTTTAGTTACTCTGCCCTCCGGAGCATGCTTTTGGACACGCGTTTTAAGCGCAGACGGCAGCAGACCATCCGTGAGTACTTTGGACAATACGTAAAAGGAAGTTTAATTTTAACCGTTTTTCTGTCCTTTATTTTATTCGATCATTCGGATAATTCGACCAAATTTCAAGGTCCCGTCGAGGTCGAATTAACGGAAGTTTACTGTATAAAACATCAGTGAAGCGATATTTTTAAGACATCTTAAGATGTCCTGGCAGGTATCTTATAGACAACATCTTAAGGTCTATATACTTCTAAATTTAGGAAGTCTGAGACTGTTGAATACTAAGACGTCTACATGACTTCTGTAAGATGTCAAAGTGGTGTTTATAAGACGTATTGGCAAGATATCTAATAAGCTTTAGACATCTTGGATACTACCTATGGACTTCAAACTTCGGCTCAACTGAGCCATTCAACACTAAGACATCTATAAAACTTTCATAAGCCGGCATTTGTTAGACATTAAGATGTCTTGGCAAAGGTGTATGAAATGTCCTACAGACATTTTGGCAAGACGACTTGTAGGCATCTTTTAGAGACGGTCTTCTAGATGTCTATAGATTTTTCTAACTTCAGTTTCTTCAGTGCCAAAAGTGGTACAAGGAGATGCATTAAAATGTAGGTTCAAAAAGGACAGTGTGCCTGTGGATACAACATTGGCATGGTGTGGTGTAAAACAGAGTTAATGGCCGGAGAAACTTCGGGGAGATTTACAGCCTTGTTTCAGTTTACCGTGTCCTGGTTGTTCGAGAACCCACAACTGTCTCTAGTTTGGAGATAGTATTGTGTATGCTCATCTTTTTATGCCTTTTATCTCGTTTTTTTTTTCTAGATGAATGTTGAGGTGATCTGTTTTCTTATCAGTGTCCTCTCATCAGAAGTATGCTGCATCAGCATTTTCTGCAATGGTACTATGAGATTTGTGTATAAAGAAGTTATGTTCTCACCATGTTCATTGCTTGTATACAGTTAATAAAATCTGGTGAATCAAGGTGTATTTTTGTCGATGCATTGCCGAAAAAACACACTCCACTAATAGTATTAGGAAAAAACAATTTGGCAGCGACCTGTATCTTTAAAGTCCTATAATGCGTAAAAATGTACTAGCGAAGGAGCGATCGTTTGAATTTGTTAGGAAGACAAGAAACGGTTGTTTTGGGGAGCAAAGCAGAAGCCATATTTTTATAAATTTCCCCACTAAGTTTAACGGGGGACTAAATTGGTTTATAGGTCATGACGTGAACTTTCCAGCTAAATTTAGCGGGGAAACTGAATTGATGTATAGGTCAAGAGCAGTCTTGGGTAGTAACGCGTTACTGTAACCTGTGTTACTTTTTTGGTAACTTCTAACTGTAACGAGTTACTTTTTAAAATGTAACTTGTAACTGTAGTTCTATTACATTTTCTGAGGTAACGATGAAAGTAACGACGTTACTTTTTTCGTTACTTTCATTTTTTATAATTAATATATCATTGAACGAGTACAATCCAGCTATTCCTTGCACTTTCCAAATTGTCTTTTCCGACAATTCAAGTGTCAAGTTGGACTTGCACAAACTTGTGAATACATTCTTTCTCGCGAGTCACGACCCGAATATAGAGACGTGTAGATTTGATCAAAAGAAAATCGAGTTACCTTTACGGACACGCTTGTACTTTTTGACTGAATACTTGCATCTTAGTATCTTAAAGCACTATCTATGTTGCGTTTTTTTTTCTCCGCAAGCACTTTTTAATTGGGTGAATCATCGTTACATGCGGAGGGCACTGTGCATGTTTCGTTTTTGATTAGAGCCACTACTCCGGCGTGGTGTTAACAGTCAAGGTGAAATTTACTGCTTTTTGCGCGGGGTTTGTTTCTGGCTTGCCGGGTACAAACTGAAATATGTCCAGCGCCTCGATGAACCCAGCGCAACCGTCAACGAGCCAGCAATGTGCTAGTGCTAGCAAGGATAGTGCATTTGTATTGGGTCCGCGTTTGCCCCAGTGCAATTTTTTTCATCCCGCCAGTTGAGCGCCTGTTCAGCAAGGGCAGGGACGTGTTCGCCATCAAGCGAGGGAAACTTTCAGACACTAATTTCGAGAAGCAACTGCTGTTGAGTTACAATATGAAGTAAAAAGCGCGCTTTTTAATTTTATGCAAAAAAACATGGTGAAAGGCATTTTCTAACTTTTTCCTAAATTTTTTGTGTTATAGAAAAGCAACTGAGAAGTAACGTTACTGTTTAAAAGTAACTGTAACGAGTTACTATTTTGTTGCAGTAACTGTAACGGTAACTTCACTACTTTTTTCAGAAAGTAACTGTAACTGTAACGAATTACTTTTTAAAAAGTAACTTACCCAAGACTGGTCAAGAGACATCAGTTTCTCCGCTAAATTTAGCGTGGGCACCGAATTGGTGTATAGGTCACGGGACAAATTTACCCGTCAAATTTAGCAGGAAATGCATGAACAGACGAATGAGCAGAATTTTGGGATTGGAAGATTCATTAAAAGACATGCAAAAAAAACTTTTTTTAGACAGTTTAGATGAAAAAAAGGATAAAACGAATTTACAACAAAAAACAAATTTTAGAGCTAAATTTACGGCGAGAAACCAAATCTGTGGTTGGGCACCTGCGGGTAGCCCTGCGGAAAAGTGACCGCTATGGTCACGTGGGGCTTGCGCTCTCTCGGGAGCTTCCTATGGTCTCTAAAAGTTACTTATTAATCTTCGTTAGAAGTGCAACAAAAAAATTGCGGTGGCTTAGCTCGGCTATTTCAGGGTACACGAAGCGTGAGCTTATGCGCACAAAATGAGAGGCGCTATCAAGTGGTCTCCGGTGCAGCGTCGAGACTCGGCTACTGCGCAACGGAAGCGCACAGCTGGGCACGCGGCGGCGCCAGTGCGTCTGCCGCGGCTATGATGTCACTCCTCTGGAATGGAATGCGAAGACCGGCGAGGCGGGCGCGGCAGGACACGGCGGTGGCGGAGCGCGCGGCGGCGGCTTCTCGTGGCTCTCACAATGAGCCGTGCTCATTATGCGAAGCGGCGGCGGCGGCGGCGGAGCCGACGCCTCCGCGCGTGGCCTGCGCGTAGCGCCGTGATCACGCGCGGCGCGTGGCTCTTATAATAAGCAGGGCTCATTATGAGAGCCACGCGAAACTGCTTCAACCTCGGCCAGTGTAGCTAACGCTACAAAAAACGAAGATTAATAGGGAGTTTTCGTAGATCGTTCTGGCGTCTCCGCTACGCCTCCGCTACGTTATCCGCTACGCCTCCGCAACTACTGCGCATGCGCCAATCTAGCGCAGACCTTGCGGAGTTGCGGACGTGGTTGCGGAGGCGCCTTACGAAATAGCGGATCTCGAGATACGCTGGCCGTTCGACTGTGTGTCTTTTTATCTGTCTTATTTTATTTATACATATATACGCGTATAAATAAAGAACACAACGACGACGACGTTGAGAGGATGACACACCGGGCGACGGCGGTGCCTCAATCTGAGCCCTGGTGCCTTGGAGGCGGCAGCTTCTACTTTGACTGGGCTACCTCCTTGGAGCCTGATGCTTCGACCGCAGTGGACCCCAGTGAGCAACAGCGCCATAATGTTCCGGAGGCTCCTTCATGCACCGATTGAACGGCGTGCCAGATGCCCCAGCTCGCTTCTCACCCGCCCAACCCGCCTCCACGAAATCTGGACTTCTGCGAATCGGACTGCCATCCTCCCCAATACCAACAATCCATGTCGTCGTCATTATGCATGTATATACTCATGACATTATCATGTTCACTAGACGCGGCGCCGCGGGCCTCCATGGTACGAGCTGGGGCCCTATGTTGCGCTTTTGACTCCGACGGCGACTAGGAGAAGGAAGTGACGTCAACGACACAGCAAACGCAGATTGGATGTTGACAGAAGAAAACAAAATCAACATCCGATCTGCGTTTGCTGCGTTGTTGACGTCACTCCCTTCTCCCTAGTCGCCATGGGAGTCCAAAAAGCGTAACATAGGGCCCTGGTGCCTTTCCGCGGTGCCGCGGCTCTCCAGAGCCAAATAAATAAAGTCTAAAGACGAAAGACAAAATTATTTGCTGATCAACAGTCGGTAGCGCCTCAAAAAAAAACAAAACAATAGTGTTTCCCGTTTATAGAATACAAATTCCAAAACTACACCATACCAGTGGCGCACATCAGTGAAATAACATAACACCGCTTTGGCGGTTCCGAAAACATCAAATACACATCCTCTATTTCCTTCCAACTTAAACTGGACAATACAATTACACCATCTTCCGAGGGGGAACTGCGGGGTGATGCGGAGCATCGTGTTGGTTCCGAGGAAAGAGTCAGTTGCGTGCTGACGTCGAGAGATGGCGCCACCGACTGCCCTAGCGTTAACCCCTACGCGAGCCTTCGTCGCGGCTCGCGGCAGAGAAACTTGGAACGCTCGCCGTTTACCGTTTATTTTTCACACTTGAAGGAGAGGAGACTAGAGGAAGAGAGTTGCGCGGGCGCGCGCGGTGTGAGGAGAAGCGAACGCACGCGCAGTGCACGCAGCTGGTAGAGAGAGAGAGCGGAGAGAGTAACGCGCAGCTGTTGGAGAGAGGGAAGGAGGAGAGTTGCGCGTGCGTAGTGTGAGTGCGGACTACAAGGCCGCGGGACATAGACCCGAGCAGGAGATGCTCCGCATCTAAAAAAACTGGCGTCTGAAACTTTATATTGTGAACCTGCGTCCGAATATAATTCTTTACTAGGGAGGGACGGCAACATGCAACTTTCCGAACTTCCTCGGTGCCGTAAATGTCACGAATTACCGCAGTCAAAATCACCGCAGCCGAAATGCCGGTAGACATAAATCCGCTTAATTTTGACTGTGACGTAACTAAAAAAGCTTAAAAAAAAGAACTACCGACGAGCACATTTCTTTTTTCTTCTGTTGAATGCACAAGCGTAGCTGTCTTTTCCCATACGCGGTGTGTCGAACACACCAAGCACGCTTAACTAATGTTTAAACGATGCACGTTGGAATATCCTTTCAAGGATGATTCACTGTGAACTCTATGTAGAGCCCAAGTTCGTCTGGTTATTTTGCAGGGCTTCTGGTGACGTCAGAACGCCGAGCTCTGATTGGCTCTGGTTGGAAGAACAGTGGGTAAACCTGAATGCTAGCATCCTTGAGGTCTATCCATTACCCTTCCAACCGGAGCCAATCAGAGCTCGGCATTTCGACGTCACCATAACCGCTGCGCAAGTAGCAGTTGAACTTGCATTTCCCCGTGGTCACCGACAACCTAAGAAAGGCAGGGTGTGCCGAGTCCCGAGCATTTATTACCGCTCCTCGAGCCAATCAGATCGCGGTGTTTGACGGTCACGAATCTCTCAAGGACCACTTCGAAAGCAAGAAGCGCGAACGTCAGATCCTGCGTTTCTTAGGTGGTCCGTGACTATGCAGAGCGCAATTGCTCGTCATCTTCTTGTGCAGGGGTTCCGACATGGAGGTAGGAAGCCAACTTGTGCGCCCGTTACTTGAAAAATGTAATTGATTACAATTGCAAATTACCGAGCCTAAAATGCAATGGATTACCGTTCCAAATATCTTCCAGGTTATTTTCTTGTTTCCCGTGCACTTCTCAAGAAACAATTCCGGAAAGCAAGTCGTCTGCTTTCCTGCGCAGGAGTTGAGGTGACGTCCGAACGACGCCAAGCTCTGATTGGCTCTAATTGAAGTACAGTGGGTAGACCTCAAAGCAAGCTGCCTTGACATCTACCCACTATTCTTTCAATCAAAGCCAATAAGAGCTCTGCGTTCTGACGTCACCACAACCGCTGCAAGAGAAGCAGATGAACTTGCGGTACGCATAGAACAAATATTTGATGTTTTCACTGCTCTGCAACACTAAACTTTTCATGTCTCGTACGCCCGCATTATGGTAGTCCTGGTAAAAATAAAACATTGTGTTTAAAGGGGCTCAATCATAATTAAGCTGCCTACCTTTTTTGCGGTTTCCACGCCTCTTGGGGTTCGGGCAAGCCAGCGGGCACGGAGAGAGTCACTAAATATCAGTGCGTCATATTTTAACCGACGACGCGGAAACCTCCTCCACCGACGGGGCGACCCGCGTACCGAAAGCGCTGTAATGTGACGCCTTAGGTCCTGGGCTTACTACTGGTCAGAGCCGCTTAAAAGCTTCTTTTAGTCGAAATACAAAATATAAGTGGCGCGAATCAGCTTCAATTATTTATAAAAGTAGTTTTTGTTCAGTATTTGAGATCAGAAAAGAAACAAATGCAGTTTATAAAGTACGGAAACAAGAAATGATCCGCCGACATACCCGCCACCAATCGGTGGAAAAGGCGGCGCCTACTAGAAAGGAGTAGTGGGATCAGGCGCCGACACGGAAAGGTCCCGGATGTACGCGGGCGGCGCTGCGGCCGTAGGGGACCGAAGGACCCGGCCGGCTCTGAGCGTTCCCAAGGCCTTCGGTGAGCAGCTTTGTCTTGCGGTTTGGCCGCTTCGCGGTATGGCAGCGCGAAGTGGCTCCCATTCTGGAACTGATCTTTACCCCGTGTTTGCTGTCGCTTGTGGCCAATGAAGTGTCATGCCGAATTTGTGTTTAATCGCGCAGCAAATGCAATGAGAGCCGCTCTAGCTGCCCGCTACATACAGCCTATCCAGAACACGCTTTAGTGGCGCCCTCTCGCGCCGTCGACACGGAGTACGGCAGCCGTGAGCGTCGCTCAGCTCACCACCCCTCGTCTAGTTCACGGCCACTCAAGCAACCAAGGACGTCATGAAGGAGGTTATTTTTTGCTTGTGTTTGTAATGTTAGTTTGCCTATAACTTCTAAGATAATTCGATATTCGAGAAAAGAAAAGTGTCTTTAAAGGGACACCGGGCAGGGTGTTTATGCTCTCCGAGGTTTTTAGTTGTACATGACATATGAGAGCCCAACTACCCAAAACACAATTTGCGACTCGAAATTCGGTTTCTTTCCGCCCGAAAACCGCCGATCAAGAACTGGCCGGTTCGAGTCTCGCTCACTCTCTTTTCCGTGGTCACGGGCCGTTTTCGAAGTTATCGATGCGACTACCAAATTTAATGAAAGTCGTTGGTCACTGAAGGCACACACTCAATATTAAAAATAGAAAAAAATATGAAACCCATTTTTTGTGGCTTCTAAAAAGCTGCAAATACGTTGATTGAAAAAAAGTTCCACAGAGAACCGGAAGCATTCTGTGCGTGCGTCGTTTCGCGTATCGTGGGACTCGCGGGGACGGCGATGGCAGCGGACGACGGGCGCGGGACCTCTACTTCAGAACTGTCGTTCGCAGTACCGGCGAATTCTGTCTGCCTTTAAAAGAGAAATTTGGGACTGATCAAAAGAATTGGTATTCATCCCGTACGACACGCCCGACCGCCCGACCACCAAAACGATTTGCACGAAGACGTGGCCGAGTCGTCGCTCCCTTCTCGTGGCTGAAGACATCGCTCGCGCAAACTTCAAGCACGACGCGTCTACTTCGAGTTGAATATGCACGCGTACGATTTCTTTACTAGGTGCGAATGTCGCCAATACGTGGTGCTTCCCGACTTCGACCCGGGAGTGCTTTTGCTGGAGGAAAATCGGCAGCAAACTTTCCAACTTACAATTTACCGGCAGAAGTATTACTAAGGAAAGAGATCCCCCTGTCACGTGATCCCCCCGTAGCTCAGTGGGTACGACGTCCGCTTCACACGCGGCAGGACCGGGTTCGATCCCCGATGATGGCACTTTTTTTTCTTTTTCAAACATTTTTCGATGTTTACCTTTCTTTCTTTTTACAATTATCACTGAAGAAACAAACAAAAATTAACAAACAAATGTTGTGGACGAAACGTCGCTGAATTAAATGGGGATGGGATTTCCTTTTTTGACACCTGCGAACTCAATGTAATCACTTTCCACAAAATGCAAAGAGCATATAAATCAGGTAGCGTCCGCTTTCCGAGGTGCTCGCAAAATGTTCTACAGGAATTGCAGCCAGCCATTGGTCCCGATCCCGTTGATATTTCGGAAACTCTGTCGCACAATGCCACTTTTTTTTTTCGGACGCAGGACGTGTGAGCCAGCTCTTCACGCAACATCTTGGGTGTATTCTTTTCGGAGTCGATCATGAAAATTAACCACGGGCACTCGCTACTCATCTCCAACTCCTCAATGTACGTAACAACTCATCTTGGAGTACAGAACAGCGAGCGGAACAAACATAACTGCAAAAGAATCGCAAACAGTGCCCGCTAAAGCCGCATGTCGTCTGCTACGCCGAGGGGGAAAAAAAGAGAGAAAAAAAGCGCACGGTCGGGTGTAGCCACGTGACTTCCGCCACTCCCGCTATCCTCTCCACTTCTCCGTTTCGGTTTCGATTTCGCGCAGTTGCGTTTTTTGGCTTTATTAAAAAAATACGCTACTCTGTTGCAAAATATTAATTGGGTAGTCCTCCGACACCATAATGAAGCGCCTGGCAAAAAATGAAAAAAATTTTTTGGGAGGTGTCAGTGTCCCTTTAAGTACCAGTGCGCTCAGGTATGGTGCAACTTGCGCACCAGCAAAGCCATTGCAGGAGGCAACTCAGTTCACCTGTATGCCGACGAGGCAGCGAAAGCTCCAACCACACCCGCCATCCCGCTAGCTTACGGCGATCGGAAATGATCCCTGGAATGCTGCAGACACAGCTAGCGGTGCGCATGCTCAGTAGCAGCGTCTACCTCCTCTAGGAGATCCGGAAGTAAGGAGCCGATCTGCGAAAGCTTCCTTTGACTCGGGTGTTTCACCTGTTATTCACAAGAAAAGATAAACTCGGTTCTAACGTTATAATGTACTACAGCCAACGCGGAATACAGGTGTCGTAGCTTACCTTGATGTGTTTCCGTAGATTAGAGTTTTGTTGTTGTTGCTGATGACATTATGTGCTGTTCTTGTTGTTGTTTTGTCAAGTAATGTGTGCAATGAAGCTCCAAGTTTCCGTTCTTCTAAATGTCTTGAATTTCGGACATCTCAATAAAAGATTGTCCTAAAGACGACGGACACTCCCTGACCGAAAACTCGACCAGTCAGTAAAAAACGGGGCTTACGGGTTATTGTTCGTCGGTTCTCAGTTTTTCACATCAAATTCAAGATTTGTGGAGGCCAGGGGAGGGAAGGCATAGAAAGCGAAAGAAACGGTGGCCATCGGCCTCACAAAACAATAAAGGATCAGACCACTTTACTTCTATAAATCCGAAGCGCTCAAGTTTCGCCGCTGACTACAGCGCCATTCCAGCCCCTGGCGAAAAGCCCCGCATGGCTTGTTGTTCTTCGCCCCGCATCGCCGCCATTGGCGGTCGGCTACGCGAGTCAACAGTATTATTTGCTGTAGAGAAGATATAAAAGCCCGGCTAGCACAAATATTTCTTTGTTGATTGGAGTAACAACCTCCGATATTGTTGTAGTCACTCCTTAAAATTCTACCGCTTCCCTGAAGAGCCGCACGGGACTCGAAGGGCGCGAAGCCTGGACCACGGCAGTGCTCCGACAAAAATAAGTCCCTCGTTCGTTGGAGGATCAGTTGTGCCTAAATATGACGAAAAAACGAAACGGAGTTGGTGTCAGAACAAAAACAGCATAAATAATAAACGCGGAAAAGTCAGTTGGCAGTGCCTGCGTGACGGAATATTTGATTTACGTGTGCGTCTGTTCCTTCCCTAGAGGTATTCGACGGGGACTCGATCGCGATGTTGGATCCTTTTGGCATGAATATTTCAACTATTATCACTGACAGGATGAGGACGGTAGGGAGGAGCTTCAGTTACCTCGCCTCCGGCACTAGCTTCCAACCTTCGATAGGGATTCTCTCGCGCGAGCCGAGTGAATCCCCACTGCTTGTGCAGCCAAATCGCAGCGAAGGACAACGAAGACGTGCTAAAGATCGGCCGTTCAGAAGAGACGCCCTGCCGTTATTACTTTGTCAGCGGTCTTGTAGCTTGTAGCTTATGGGGGTGGCGAGTCCAGCCTTGTCCAGCCATGTGTTTCTTAATCGCTGTCCCCGTTATTTTTTTAGCTATTTGTCGCCATCATGTACGACCCTATATTATACACATGCATCCCTTTACCCCCTTTCCCACACACACAAGGAATGCACATCCCAGCCACCTCAACCGCCCCTTCCCCCACCTCTTCTAAAAAAAAAAGCCTGGCTATCCCATTGCTCGTCAGGGACTATAAAGATTTTAATATTTCGTGTCGATTTTCAGCTGATTACATCAGAGGTCTTACATTGAAGGGGTAGGGAAACGAAATTTCAGCGCTCATTTTCTAGCTTGAATGTGTTGCATGTTGCACCCTAACCTCAAGAACACCAGTCTTCCATTGAAAGGCACAAGAAAACTAATTTTAAAGCTAAATAAACGATCTTCCAATGTGCACCTGGTGGATGCATGCGGAGCCTATTTGGGAGGTAGTCTAGCAACGTTGTGGAATCTGCTACGTAGTCGTGACGTAGCAGATTCCTCTGGCGCAGCGCCGCTCTTTGGCATTTCAACATTTTACTTCTTAGCTTTCCTCCTCAACTCACAAATCGCGCATTGAACCAAACAGTCCAAGAAGACGGAAAGGGTGGACTCTCCTCTTTTATCGGACCCTCGTTTGTGCAGCCGGATGCAGCCATTCTCCCCCTAGAAGATTAGCCAGTCGCTCAAAGCTCGGACAAAAGTTGCTTTCCCCGCCCCGTTCAGCCCTACCCCACGGGCACTTCGAACGACTCGGTTGTAACGCGCTGATAAGCAAAGGAGCTGAAACGAAAATTGAGGTTTCCAGCATTTCGCTCGGAAATGAGCCAAGCACGACGTGTAGCAACCGTAATTCGTAATCGCACGTTCGTGTTTTTCGTTCCAAACGGTGCACTCGAGCGAGCGCTCGAAGAGGAGCGTTCGGAGGGCGCGATGCGTCATGGGATATCCGGCGCAAACAAAAGCAGAAAGAAAAGTCTCCCCGCATTCGCGACGTAGCGAGGCTGGCGGGTTTCTGAGCTTTGCCCTTGGTGGCGCGTCAGCGTTGCGGCGGCAGGCGCAAACAAAACAGAAAGAGACGTGGCTGCGCTGGCGGAGGGCTTAGCGGAGCTTAGCGGAGGCGAGCGCGGTCTACGAAAACGCTGTGGTGGCACCACCACAACGCTGACAACGCCACCAAGGGCGCAAAGCTCATAATCCCGCCAGCCTTGCTACGTCACGAATGCGGGGAAACTTTTCTTTCTGTTTTTGTTTGCGCCCGGATATCCCGCGGCCGCATCTGCGCCCTCCGTTCAGCGTACTCTTCGAGCGCCACGCTCGGAGGTCACCGTTTGGAACGAAAAATATAGCCAATCGTTCAATGTACAAACGTGCGACGCTGTGAACTACGGCTATTACACGTCATATGCTTGATCGCTCATTTCCGAACGAAATTTGGAAAATTTCAATTTTCGTTTCAGTACCCTCTCCAATGATTTTTCAGTGGGGGCGGTTCAGTTTGGATTCCGCTGGACTTAGGGAAGATCTGCAGCGTGCACTTTGTGAACACCTGCAAGGACGACGCTGACGCTCATCATGCAACACGTTACATGGACGAGACGAGATGCCAGCCGAGGTGAACTTAGTTTGACGGAGACTAATTGCAGGGAAGCCTACCAACCGTCAAATTGGATGTGAACAATTCTTAGTAGATTTAAATTAATTTTCACTCCCTTGCTCAATTATACAGGTGATCTTTCTTCGTCTATTTTGCATTCTCTATAGGTCCCCGGTTCTTAGCCAGAAAGTATCGTTACTTATTTCGTAACTTCTGTAATCTCTTCTGTCTTCGAGTTACATGTTTTTGTTTAGCTTCTACCCCAAGTTTCAATATGACTTGGCTAAAGATACAGATAAGTCTAGGTGATGACTGCTTTCTCACGAACTGGGAGACTTTTGTGAGATTTGGAATATAATGAACAGCTGATCTTCTGTGCAATGATCCCTGAAGTAGTCAGGGTTCTTGGCCCTACAAATTCTTTGACAGCCTTGCTCCTCGAGATGTGTACATCATCTGTAAGAGTACTGCTAGGCATGATTAGAGTCTGCGAAAATGTGACCTGGTTTAGAACATGGGAATAATTTTTATATTGTCATAAGGTTGTGTATATTTACCTACTCAGGGTTGTGCAAAATCTGTCAATAAAAATGTGTTTCACTGTCAACAAAACATTCCTGAAAGCGCTGCATTATGCTTTTGTAAATTCGTGAAAACGCCTGAAAACATGCAAGCAACCTTTTTTTAAAATTAATTTATCTGTGTCCAAGAAATATTACGAAACAAACTTTATTCAGTGAAACATCAATTACACCCTGACAAGCATGGATTATTTTTGCAGAAAATAAAAATGGTTCTAATAATGGCAACATAACGTACATTTGTCACTGGTGTTTTCTTTCTTACACAACATTTTCCTCCTAAAAGGCCCACAAAGGAAAGTATGAATCGAGCCCCCCCCCCCCCCCCCCCCAATATTTGGAAATCTTGCATGTAAGTTGGACATCTTGAACCTGAAAGAGAAATTAAGTTTTTATAACTGTCTATCCAAATGAAGATTGTCATGAAAATTCGACTACAATTATGTGCAGGCATCTGCATAGGAGACATTTATGCAGGAGATTTGCAAGCAACCTACTGCCTCGGTGAAGTGGGACAAAAATGCCTGGGAATAAATCCACGAGGTCTTTGTTCAGGTTGTGCCCTGGCGTTTTAGTTCCCTACTGTTGAGGCAGGCTGGTGCAGGAAGCATGTTAAGCAATACATATAAAACTAAGAAACTCGTCGGCACAGTGCTCGCACCGGTCTGCGACTTCTGCACAGCGAGGACCTGTAGTCGCAACTGTACGCGGGGTTTTTATCTCTTCCCGGTGACACGTTAATATATCTTCGACGTGGACGAGCCCGAAAAGCTATCCCACTCGTAGCCTCAAGTACGAGAACGTAGTCTGCCGGTGGTTCAGCGACCGAAAAATAGTATCCCGAAGTCGTCTAACAGGTCGCACGAGAACAGTGGTTCATTGTGATCAGTAATCTTCAAAGAGGAGACGGTGTAATTTTATTTCAGCACAAAATTTAAACAAGCGTCGCTCACCTGTGAAGTTATCTCGTAAGCTCCGTATTGCCATACTTGCGAGGCGAACATGGCTCGTTGGTGGGTCAATCAACCGCTTTCTCGACGGAAGATGCGTGTTTATTGCAGCTTCTCTATCGTTTCTTGACTCACCACGTGAAATAATTCTCGCACGCTTTCTATCCTTTTCTAAATATTCACCGTATACGCTCGAAACACCTGCGACGCCAATGCGAAGCGACCGACGCGACACGACCATGTGTTGTATTGCGGTGGCGCTACCATCGCAATTTCGAAGTACGCCATTGTTGGGCGCATCGGTCCTATAGCACTCTCTCTTTGTCTCTCTGTCAGCACTCCTCAGATGACCTTACACTGCCCCCTCTCTCTTTTGTTTGACAGTGGACTGCAAGATGAGATGTGGACTCGATCACCACGCCCGGAGCAGTAAACCAATCTAATTACCGTCCAGATACCCTCGAAAACGAAGCTCTTAGCCTCGCGCCGGGGGCTTTTCAGCTGCGCCTCGAAAGCGTACTAGGATACAGTAGCGAACATCAAAAACAGAAAGAAGTCACCTCGACCCCTCGCGCGAGGCTATTTCGTCCATTACGCGAGCTGCGAACCGGAGAATCGAGGGACAACGGACCCGCGTTTGGTGTCTGTGCAGGGGGCGGGAGGCGTCGAAGTTGGAGAGGGTGAAACGGTGTAAAAGTGAAAAACAAATAAACACGAATAGATTTTTCCTGCCGGGACGAAGAAAAATACGATGGAAAGCGATGGAAAGAGGCAGAGCCTTCTCGGCGTGGTGTTCTGGATCTTTGTTTTTCGCATGTTTGTATTTGCCTTGCACGGTTTTCGAATGGTTCCCGTGACCGGCCATACAAAAAAAAAAAATTGTGTTTTCTTTTTGGTTATCATCCTCCTCATAACGTTTTCTATATTGTTGAACTTGCTACCTCTATGCTGCTGAATTGCCTGCTGGTATAGCTTCAGTTTCTGGATTATGTTCATATTTTTAAAAAGTAACGAGTAATTAATGTAATCAGTTTCCACAATTTGTAACGAATATTCATTTAAAATTTCTGCCGCAAAAAAAGTAACGTGGCAATCACAAAATTACCTGAAAAAGTAACGGTTTACAGGTAATCCGTTCCTAGTAACGGATTAGTTTCCAAGTCAGGTCGGAAGCCACTGGAGGCGCCATCACGCCATCAGGGGTGAAGCCAGGGGAGTATTTTGCCCCCAATGACGACCGAAAACGAACAAAACCAAAAGACACCCTTGGACGGACATGGGGTATCCTCGTACGCAATTGGACGGACTGTGGCGCTGTTGGCGGCGTGCCCACCAACCGCGACCCCTACTTCCGGCTTCCCCTGGGATTTTCTCGTTTGGCTGACTTGAGCCGGTATGTCGCCAAGTCTTCGTCCTAGCTCTATGACTTGCGGTGAAGTCAAAACGCCGAGCTGTGATTGGCTCCGATTAAAAGAACGGGGGGGGGGGGGCGGTCATGTAGCTAGCATTAAGGTCTAGCCACTATCCTTCCAATCAGAGCCAATCAGTGCTTGGCGTTCTGAAGTCACGGCACCCGCTGTGCAAGCAGCATAAGAACTTGCGTTCCGCATAGACTTCCTCTCTATACTGTCACAAGACAGTCCTCTATTGAAATCAAATCAATTTTATTTGACATTCAACTTTACATGATGTCCTTTTACAGGTACGAGGACGTCAAAATGTGGCTTGACTGAATCTGCACCCCACCCTCCTTTCTGCCCTTTCCTTCCCATTCAGAATTAACACACTATCCATGGTAGAAAAGTCATATTTAGAAGGACAATAGAGACATTTATAAAGCAAACACAAGACGAAAATTGAGTCGCGATACACAGAAAAAACAAACAGTAAAAAAATGATAGACATGAGCATAGTTTATAGGTACAAAAGGAAAATAGTTTGTAGTCATCTCAAACTAATCTGATTCCACGCGCTATCAGCATGAGGGCGATAACTGGTGGAATTTCTTAACATCCTCCGTAGAAGTTGGCTGCAACGCATCTGTTGCTTCTTTTTACGCAGATTCATTCGCATTTAATCGAGGGGTAAGACTCAGACGTGGACGCCGACGAAGTGGCAAACGAGGTTCCCGTCCTGGAGTTCTGGGAACGGCACACTGCGGTGGAGCATCCTGCGAGAGGCACAGGCAGCCTGGCCACGGTTTGCCACCTGTCGCCGTTCAGCTGGAGGAACAGGGAGCTGGGAAGAGACGTGTCCTCGGGAGACCGCAAGCCGCACATCACCATCAGCCGGCCGTCTGGCAACAGAAACCCAAACGAGGATAAAGAAGTAAACGCCACTTGTTATTTCGCGAAAAGTAACTCGAGCGCTCACACGCAATAAAGATTTTAAAACCAGAGTTGAGAAGTTGCCACTCCGGAGTTTAAATGATTTCGGGATAATTTCGTCCTACCGCGACTACGAAATGGAAGGGGAATGAAATTCTGGCAACGCTGAGAGGAAGGGAGTGGAAATGTAGCTGTATGTCTTTGGCCCGAAATGGAGCGAGAATGGAATGGGTTCGGTCCTTATGCGAACTGTATCGATGTTGCTGATGGCGCAACGCTGACGTAGGGTCCAAGTGGCTCTTGAAACAGCGTTATTTGATTTCACTTAAGGTCACTGACGGCTTGGTTGTCTGACTGGCTCGTGTTCCTTCAATGAAAGTGGCGCCTCCAGTGAAGCAACCAAAACCAAAAAGTTGTAGATGAACAAGGTCTCGCTCTCGCGCCGCGAGACGTGTCAATGCGGCTCTTATGACCGTGCGAGATTACAGCACCAGTTGTAGGCCACATGGCAGGGACAATGTCACACCGCCCGCCTTTCTTGAATATGGGACTTCTCACTTGTCACATATCTCTTAGGAGTGGAAGACATGCACGGTTTGCTTCTGAAAACATTGGGTGTTTTTGTGTTTTGCCGTCTGTTGCCAGCATTTCACGCTTGATCGCGTGATCGATATGTGCAGTGCCACCAATCGCCACCAGCACTATGTGCGACCCCCGCTCGGGTTAGTAGAATTGATGGGCGTATTTTTGCAGTTGTCTGTGCGTTTGATAGCATCCGTTGTACTGCTTTTGCCGGCAACACAACGTACCTGTCAAGCGCCACTTTTCAACGGTTAGGAATTAGATGAATGGAATGCATGTAAACGATAAAGACTGATCCATACTATTGAATCTGGCATTCAAGAACCATAGCACTAAACGTACGAACGGGTCGTATACCCCGCGCCGTCTGTTGTAAACTATATTCTCTATCGCCGCTTGCCCACAGCGAACCCAAGCTAGCCTTCTTGCCATCGCTTACCCACAGATGCCACGTGGCATGCGTGCAACGGCTCCGGTAGAGATGGCCCAATCCTCCAGTCGTGCTTCTGGCCGTCGTAGATGAGCACGTCCGCGAGGACCCGTAGATGACCCTTCTTGGCCCTGGCAAGGCCTCCGACAGCGTAAAGCTTGCCAGCGTGTTCTGCAAGCCCCAGAGATCCTGCCAGATCCAGAAGATGCGAAAGAACACGTTATTGAAGCAGAATGTCAATACGTCCTCCAACAAATTGAATATAAATAACACCTTTTTAAAAAAATCCTTCACTTCATAATGACCCGTTTTCATTCGAAGGCGCGTTCGATTCAGATACATTTCCTGCGACGGTGTACGTTTGGTGTATAAAGGCTTATTGGATTGATGAGAGCTGTCAATATTACAGCACCTACTAGAAGAACACAGTTCCCGATTTTCCAACGATTTTCCCTCTTTGTCTCATTGTACGCATATGGATATAAATCTAATGAAACTGAAGTAAAAAGTATCACACATTATTTTAATGGTGATTTTGAACAATGATATTTTATTCTAGCGCGAAGCTGCATTTAGAAACGAAGAGTTTTGCCAGTTTCCGCCAGATCTTTTCGAAATAACTTTTGTTGCATAATCTAACATAAAGGTTAGGTTAAATAAACGCCACTTCGTGAGGAATCAACGCATTATTATTGAAACAAGATTATGACACCGACGGAAACGTGAAACTTAAAAACTCATATCGTTAGATGCAAAAATTATTGATACCGGAAGATTTTGATAAAAGCTCCGTCGACGGCGTACCGACAATGTCGAGCTTGTTTGAGTAAGCTAACACTTATCTCTGAAGGCATACGCTTCATTGTTCTCGTCTCTGACTGCAACGGTTCACAAGCGCATCTCAATGTTTTACATGACCAGCGGTGTCCTACGCATGAAGTATCAATGTTAAGCCTCTTTTAAATGCAAAGCATTTAGAGAACCAGCTCTTAACGCTATCGTGTCCGCACCTGTGACGTGGCCGCAATGACCGACACAACACTACGCCACGATACATCATGATGTCACGTGACACTGGCG
The DNA here is from genome assembly GCA_037355805.1 of Ixodes ricinus. Lineage (NCBI taxonomy): Eukaryota > Metazoa > Arthropoda > Arachnida > Ixodida > Ixodidae > Ixodes > Ixodes ricinus. Next base: position 155,646 of record JAZHYW010015116.1, read on the forward strand.
TGTCGTGGCACTGTGACGTAGCGTGACATCATGACGCTGCGTGACACTTTAATTTCATGGTATCACGTAACGTGACCTGACGTCACGTGACAAAGAGGAAAGAAAAGAAGAGATTGGACTGCATCTATTCGAACCTCGTCCCAAGGGAAGATTGGGTCCCGCTGTGGTCCAACGATGGCCGTCCCAGCGCAGCAGCGTCGACACGACGTTCAGATCTCGCCTGTGCGCGGCTTGCACCAGACCTCCAGCCACGTGGAGGAGACCCCGGAAAGATGCCACACCGCAGGCCGACAGCCGGCAAGGCAAGGGCAGCGCCAATTCGGTCCAGGCGTCGGAACCCGGCTCGTACCACTCCACTGAGCTCAGGAAGCTAGAATCAAACAATAGGTTTAGCTTGAACGTACTGATTGGCGCCGAGTGATGAATTAAGCGCGTCGAACGGGAAACAAATCTCCCCTATAGTGCCGCACAAATCCTGTGGTGGGCCTAGAGTTTGGCTCATGAAACGAGCCACATTAGCATTGTCGACGCGACATAGCCAATGTAGAGTAAAAAAAAAGGCTTTTGAAGCAAACATTTATCAACTCTGTATCATGATTCACTTAAGTTCGGAAAAAAATGAGTTTCTTATTACTTTACGTGAGCGATCAATGAGCTGGACATGTATTCTTCATTCTGAGTTGGATGTGGAATGCTCAAGAGGATACCAGGCGTTGTGAGACTTATAGTAGTCATCAATGTTACCCCTAAAGGCAGGGGCTTATCATTAGCAGATATGCGGAATTTGCATCTGTAGTCGTTTTGACAAATCCAAGTTATTTGGCCTCGATCACACACCGCTTGAACTTCCAATGTTCCGCTCCAAACTCAACCAGCATCGCGCATCAATTCACCGTTTCAGCTACCACGCAAAATAAATTGCATGCCAGAAATTTTAAAGCCTGCTGTAAACTCTAGCTCACGCAACCTTCAGTTGTTTCTGTTCGGCACTTAACGTCTTTGACATACCCTTCCACGTGAAACTCGGCCGGTGCTAGGAAAGAAGATAGCGAAAGAAGATCTCTCGTAGTAAAAAAATCACAAGAGGTCGTAACGTAGTCGGCCTTAAGCAGTCTCAAGTGTGTGATCCATCCTTTAGTGCTCCTGTTCTGCATCATGTCTAAGTCATCCATCCCCCGTTACATGTCAAACTCATTCTCCTCTGCTTACATGTCGAACTCGTCTTGCCCGGCGACCACGTAGATGCGCCCCTCCATGGCTATGGCAGCGTGGTTGCAGCGAGCGTGTCTCATATCAGCAAGCCGCTCCCACGTGCCCGTGAACAACTCCAGTCTGAAGCAGGTCTTGGTGGCGAACCTCAGACCATCGTTAGTGTTTCTCACGTCGACGCCGCCTAGAATGTACAAGTAGCCGTCCAAGAACACGGACGCGTGGAGTTGGCGCGGCTGTGGCAGCCTGCCACACCGCCACAGTATGCCGTCCTTGGGAGTGAAGCCCAGGAGGAAACAGCTCGTGCTGATGCGCTCGTCAGCACCGAGACCGCCGCTGATGAGAATCACGGTTTCTGGTGCCTGGAGGTTTGTCATGCGCGGCAAGGCTTGCAACGCAGGTTCGGCGTCCCACTGATCCTTGCCGCTCCAAGCAGGCGTGTCCTTCGGGGTTCGTTGGTCGGTAAAGCTGGATGCGCCCATTAGGTTGGGCTATGATGTGCAAGAGTAAGGAATGAAAAAATAGCATTAGTATAATCTCAGTATTGTTTTATCACGTTTGTCTGTCTTGGAATACATTTACGTTGTAACGTTTCAAGGATTACCAACCCATATAGAAGCAAACGAAACTGTCATCAGCGTGCTGGGTGTCAACAGTACACTGAACAAAACTATAAGCTCGTACAAGAAGGCAGGAGCTGACAAGAGATATACAGGAACACACAAAATATCCTCGCAGGTGCCGCTGCCCTCAAAAGAAAGTGCTGTGTTTTTTTTTTAAAGTGAAGCTTGTCGTTCTTGTAAAATATATAACGCGTTTTTTATTGTTTTTTAATTAACAGATTTGTTTAAAAAAATGCCCTGAAAATTACACTTATGCGGTTTGTGCAGGTGAGTTATACGTCCAGGGGATCGTATAACTCTATAAGGTGAGTTATACGGCCAGGGAATTGTAACGATCGTTCGGCTAATTAATTAAAATTCGTTAATTAACTTTTTAAATTCTAAAAATAGACATATAGATCCAATTAGAAACTTGCTGAGCCTCACCGAAAACTACTAAATCAGTAATTTTCAGAAAGACTTTGAGGCGTGAGAAGCGTAGTGGTGTACTAAAGTTACCTCTCGTGGAGCATGTACAAGGCTAGCGGTTGCGGTAAGGCGCCCGCGGGATTTTCCCGTCTCTTATCTAGCCCCAACCTTGTACCTGGTCCACGAGTGGTAACTTTAGTACACCACTACGCTTCTCACGCGCTCAAAGTCTTTCTGAAAATTACTGATTTAGTGGTTTTCAATGACGCTCAGCAAGTCTCTAATTAGAACCTTATGTCTATTTTCATTAAATAAAAAGGTAATTAACGAATTTTAATTAATTAGCCGACTGATAGGTACGATTAGCCCCTATACTACGTCCCCTGGCCGTGTAACTCACCTGCACAAGCCGCATAAGTGAAACTTTCTCGGTTTTTTTTAAAACAAATCTGTTAATTAAAAGAAAACACTCTCCCTCTACCTCTACCTCTCTCTCTCTCTCTCTCTATATATATATATATATATATATATATAAGCTAACCACTCTTCTCGTCTCGCTCTCTTCGCTCCAATATATATATATATATATATATATATATATATATATATATATATATATATATATATATATATATATATATTGAAGCAAGAAGAATAGCGAGACAAGAAAAGTGGTGTAACTGAAGGCACTGATACGGGTCAGATTTTATGAAAGACGCGCGCGATCGTCGTTCTTCTTTTCTGGTCTCCAGGCTTGTCGTCTTCTTCGCTACATTTGCCCCACGCTTAGGGGCTGCCATCCTGGCAGCAGTAGTTGTAGAGGGGGCGGTCGGGTCGGGTGGTACATACGGTTTCATTCGTGACACATGAACGGTCTCTTGATGGTGACGGCGGCGATCGGTGGGGAGGGGAACGGGTTCGACGCGGTAGTTGACCGGCGAGGTAGCTGTCAGCACTTTGTATGGGCCATGATATCTTCGAAGAAGCTTTGAAGATAGTCCAGGCTTCTTGATGGGCATCCCGATCCACACTAAATCACCATCGTTGTAGGTGACAGAGCGGTGACGGGCGTCGTAACGACTCTTTTCGACGTTCTGGTGCTCAGATGTGCGACAACGGGCTAACTGACGACATTCTTCAGCTCGGCTGATTGCTTCATCAAAGGTTATGTGCTCCGTGATATCTGGCCGATAAGGTAAGATAGTATCGAGCGTACATGATACTTCGCGGTTATACGTGAGCATGAAAGGTGAGAAGCGTGTCGTAGCTTGAGTAGCGGTGTTATAAGCGAACGTAATGTATGGGAGAATTCGATCCCAGTTATCTTGATCCTGAGAGACATACATCGAAAGCATGTCAGAAAGGGTACGATTAAGACGCTCCGTAAGTCCATTTGTTTGGGGATGATAAGAAGACGTGCAAAGATGAATAACATTGCATTCTCTCAAAATGTCTTCGACGAGTTGTGATAAAAAAACTGTTCCTCGATCACTGAGTAGTTCTTGAGGCGAGCCGTGACGCAGTATAATATTGTTTAAGAGAAAGCTTGCAACTTCATGAGAACCTGCGGTGGGCAGGGCAGCAGTCTCGGCGTATCGCGTCAGATGGTCAATTGCGACGACCACCCAACGGTTTCCTTCAGATGATTTTGGTAGAGGGCCATACAGATCGATTCCGACTCGTTTTAATGGCTTGTCGGGACAAGGTATGGGTTGGAGCAAACCCGGCGGGCTCTGAGGTGGTTTTTTTCGTTGTTGGCACAATAAGCAGGAGCTGACATATTTTTGCACAAAGCGACACATGCCGGGCCAGTAATATCGGCCACGTAAACGATTATAAGTATTCAAGACCCCAAGATGTCCCGACGTTGGGTCGTTATGGAGGCACTGTAGCAGCTCGGAGTCGAAGCTGCCGTGGCACTACTAACAACCATCGCTGACCGTCTGCTGAATAGTTACGATGAAACAAGAGGCCATCTCGGACAGAAAAATGCCGTGCTCGCTTGCAGAACTTGCGGTTGTTGGAGATAGCAAGGCCTGTAATATGTTGCACCAGGGTCTGGGTGTAGGGGTCTTGGAGCTGGTTTTGTGCCACAGCATCCAGGGAGAGAGCAGCGAGTGAAATCGGATCTTCGTCCCCGTCAGGAGCAATCGTTGGCAAAGGGCAACGTGAGAGGCCGTCAGCATCTTGATGCTTGCGTCCGGACCTATAAGTGACGGAGAAGTTGTACTCTTGGAGGCGAAGAGCCCAACGTCCCAAACGCCCCGAGACGTCTTTCAACGACGTTAACCAACAGAGAGCGTGGTGATCTGTGATGACACTAAGATGGCGTCCGTGCAGGTATAATCGAAACTTAGAGATAGCCCAGATAATAGCCAAGCATTCTTTTTCGGTCGTAGAGTAATTACGTTCACACTTTGACAGGGTGCGACTGGCGTATGCCACAACTCTCTCGGGTCGGGGTGGTTCGCGTTGTATTAGGATTGCGCCTAGTCCATACCCGCTGGCGTCTGTGTGGATCTCTGTAGGAAGTGAGGGGTCAAAGTGGCATAAAATCGGATCGCCCGTCAGGAGAGCAGTTAGCTGATTGAAGGCAGACTGGCATTCTGGAGACCAATGAAAAGGCTTGGTTGTATCATGTAGGGCGTGTAAGGTGGCGGCGATCGTTGCGAATCCTTGGACAAATCGGCGAAAATAGGAGCAAAGACCCAAAAAGCTGCGAACTTGTTTAGCTGTAGTTGGAATAGGAAATTCTGCGACTGCTCGGATTTTGTCAGGATCGGGTCTGACACCTTCCTTCGATACTACATGTCCGAGAACTCGAATTTCTTTTGTCGCAAAATGGCACTTCTTGGTGTTCAGTTTCAAATTGGCGTTTGCAATACACGATAGAACAGTGCCACACGTTCGAGATGTTTTTCAAACGTCGGTGCAAAAATGACAATGTCGTCTAGATAGCAGAGGCAGATTTGCCACTTCAGACCTCGGAGAACAGTATCCACCAGCCTTTCAAACGTGGCCGGAGCATTACAAAGTCCAAATGGCATCACGTTAAATTCATAGAAACCATCTGGTGTGATAAAGGCCGTTTTAGGTGTATCGGTTTCTTTCATTGGGACTTGCCAATATCCGGATTGTAAATCCAGGGTGGTAAAAAATTCAGCGCCTTGAAGGCAATCGAGGGCATCGTCAATGCGTGGCAATGGATATACATCTTTGGTGGTTATCTTGTTGAGTCGTCGGTAATCTACACAAAAGCGAATGCTGCCGTCTTTTTTCTTTACTAGGACAACAGGAGAGGACCAAGGACTTGAAGACTCTCTGATTACTCCTCGTTGTAGTATCTCTGCGACTTGTTGTTCTATGAGTTGCCTTTCTTTCATTGAAACCCTGTAGGGTCGTTGACGAATAGGAGCTTGACCTTGCGTGTCGATGGAATGTTGTCCGGTTGAAGCGGCACCCAAAGGTGTTTCATTTAAGTCAAAAACGTTTTTGTACAAGTCTAGGAGAGTTATCATTTTTTGCCTTTGAAGATCGGTAAGATTCCTATCGATGGTGGAGGAAATCCGCCCGGATTCATCATTTTCTTTGGTGTAGTCTGTTGAGAGTGCGTTGGTCTGAATATTGAACGGGTCGTCGAGGGAAACTGTATTAATGTCAGTCGCTAATGTGACGGTGGCCAGAACTGTCTGCTCCGGAATCAGTACAGCCTCTGACGTAACGTTAATTACGAAGATAAACGTTGGCAAGAGACTAATATCGGCGAGGCCATGGGGAACCAGCAAACCTTTTGTTGTCAATAAGTTAACTGTGGGCGCGATGGAATAGTTTCCTGGTGGCAGTGAAGAGCACGTAGTGGGAACTAACGATGAACTATGAGGCGTAATTATAATTTCTTGTAATGAGCGGAGTTTGTTGTCTTGTAGAGAGGCATCTTCCACGGGTCCAGGCAGTTCGTGAAGAGAAAGCTGTGCGCTCCCGCAAAAAATAATTGCATCAGTAGTAGAAAGAAAATCCCAGCCGAGAATAATGTCATGCGTGCATGATGAGAGTACGACAAACTGAACTAAGTACAACGCACCCTGTAAAAAAATACGAGCGGTGCAAACCCCAACGGGTTTGAGTAGGTGGGATCCTGCAGTTCTGAGGTTACCTTGATACGGTGTGACGACTTTCTTGAGACGACGACAAATATCGAAATGCATGACTGAAATCGCAGCACCCGTATCAACTAAAGCTTGAACATTTTGACCTTGAATTTGAACTATGACGGTGTTCGATGGGGATGTATGATGACTTGAATGGTGTGATGATGTCGCAGCTGGTGCCTCAGAAGCTGCGGTTACAAGTTTCCCCCTTGTGCTCGAGGAGTGGGCTCTGCTCGTAGCATAGGCGATGTCGATCGCGGGCGCTGTGGTGAAGGCGACTGTCGGCGTGGTAGGCTTGCTGAACTCCCAGGGAACCTTGACGCTGGGGATGACGATCGGCCGTACTCAGAAGCCTGGTAGTGAAGGGCAGAGTTCCCAGCAGCAGTTTGTCTGAAGCTTGCAGACGACTCGTCAGCTTGGCGACGACGGCACACGCGGAAAACATGACCCGGTATTCCACAATAATAGCACACAGGGCGGCTATTGACCAGTTGGTGAGCAGACTGCATGCGTGGCTGGGAGTAGCCAAACGGTTGAACATATGGCATGCCGCCCGCAGGGTAGTTGGTGGTAAATGGTTGTGCAGCTATTTCTGCATAGGTCGGCCGCATGGTTTGCAGCGGCAATGGAACCTGCGACGGAATAGAAGAAGCCAGCTCGGTTTGGACGAGTGACCGCAGTGCAGACTCTGTTGATGTAGGTGATGTTAGTGTCGGGTGGAGAGCTCGAGACACCTCCTCTCGAACAATGTGCTGAATCAATTCGCGCAAACTGGTGCTATTGATGTCTGGGCATACTGGTGGGGCGGATATGCTGCTGACCTCAGGGAGACGTTGGACTGTAGCAGCAACAGACAAGCGCTGGGTTTTGAGTTCGTGGAACTGCTGGCATATTTCTACAATCTTCTTCACGGTTGTCGGATTATGCACGAGCATGACTTGAAAAACGTCCTCGGCGATTCCTTTCAAAAGATGACGCACCTTTGCGTGTTCCGGCATGTTTATGTCTACTCGACGGCAAAGATCCAGCACGTCCTCAATGTAGGATGTAAATGATTCAGTTGGCTGTTGAGCGCGCGAAGCAAGCTTTCGGTCTGCTGTAATCTGTCGCATCGCAGGTCTTCCGAACACTTCCCTAAGGCGGTTGGCAAACATCTGCCAGCTTTGAAAGTCTTGTTCATGGTTATGGAACCAGAGTTTTGCGACGTCGGACAGGTATAAAATGGCGGTAGTCAATTTAGTGGCATCGTTCCAGTGATTGTAACGACTGGCGCGATCGTAGGCGTCAATCCAGTCGTCGACGTCAGCGTCACCAATACCGGAGAAAATATAAGGCTCACGTTGGCGAGTGGTGAGTACCGACCGGGATCCGATGTCTGCTTGGCTTGCCGTTGAGGTCATTGCGGAACTCGTACTGGCAGTAGGGGGTGTCATCGCTGCTTTCAATGTGAGAATGCGGCTTCTCAGCTCCAGACTTGATGCAGCGGTGATGGAGAAAGGCCCGCACCTCCACCAAGTGAAGCGAAGAAGAATAGCGAGACAAGAAAAGCGGTGTAACTGAAGGCACTGATGCGGGTCAGATTCTTACGTTTCATAGACTCGCAGCGATCGTCGTTCTTCTTCGCTACTGGTAAAACAAACAAGATTGTCGTCTATCTATAGCTATATATATATATATATATATATATATATATACGTGTCTGTGTCTTTTTTTGATTAACGGTTTAGTGCCCATATTTACGTGCATTCCAGGTCACCACGAAATTATAATTTAGTTTGATACCGAGGCAAGCCCATTCACTAAACAGAGAACAATGCCTACTGAGAGTACAACGACGCTATGTGAAGCCTTAAAACACTGCGCAATTTCCGATGGAATTAAATATCAATGAAAATGCACCAACTTTCAGTGTGCGCAGGGCAGAGCAGCGTGAAATGATTCCCATTAAACGTATGTTTGTTAAGGGGTATTCACACAAGGGAGAAATTCCGGGGATTTCTCCACGGCACGCTCATCCCGCGACGAAAACGACAGGCTTTGCGATGTGCAAAAGCCTCGCGTTTTCGTCTCGTGACGCGCGCGCGCCGTGGAGAAATTTCCGGGATCTCTCCCTCGTGTGAATACCCCTTATTACGCTAACCTGGAACACTTTCTGCGCCCGTGGTATGTTATGTACCATTTTTGAAATAACACATCGTAAAATCTGTCCGTAAAAAAAATGCTAGGGTTTAGGGGTTTATTGCGCGTAAATACGCTTTACGAGGGTACGGTCAGAGCAGTTACAAGGTTAGACTGTTCTACTTACACTGCTAACATGGCGCATACTCACGTCTTCCTATTGTCTGATTCTGCCGCTAGGCGCAATATGATGCGATGGCACCTAATACGCAGCTTTCAGGAATGATTGTACCCCGGTGTGAGAATCGCGCTCTCTAGATCCTGGATGATCGGTTTCAGATTGTGGGTGCTTACATACACCCTCCTGACGTGGAGGTATAAGGTAAGGCTCTTACATTTCTTGGTATTTCACAAAATTATATTTACTCACGCGTCCGAGACCCAACCTCGCCCTGCTGTTTTACAACGATCATCTAGATTCTGGATGACAGCCTTTCTTATTTTAATGTCTTGCTTCAGAAAGTTGAGGGTGAATGAACACGAAGCTGCAGGATCAATCCTCTAATCCAGAAAGATAAGTTAATTTCGTCACAACTTCCAAATTTCGGCTGCCTAATTTCGAAAGGACGGTCATTCTAGAAGGTCTGTGCCGAGCCACTCGGCAACAGACTGGAGGGAGATGCTCGAAGAACCAAGGGAAACCGTGATATTACGATATTTAAAGTTTGGCAACTTAGGAGCTACGTTATTCACTCACTTCCTGCAGAAAACACGATCATAAACGGCTATCGCTGCGGCCGCGAACCTACAGTCGCTAAGAATGCACATTTCCATGTTGAATAACCCACGCAAAGCATCTTTAAGACAAGACTGGCAGCTTAGTTTGCCTGGCCGCGCTCGCAAATTAGCGACTTCTCGTTCGCGCAACACTTTCTAACGAATGCACATGTAGTCTGGTGCAACTCATCCAATGCACCCAACATCGAACACGATATATATATATATATATATATATATATATATATATATATATATATATATATATATATATATATATATATATATATATATATATATATATTTTTTTTTTTTTTTGATGAGCGACGAGGCGCCGCGTTAGAAACCGCATGCGAGCAATTTCCGGGCGGCTACCGAAGTCTACTAGGAATCTACTACAATCAAGCGTTGCTACGATCAAGAGCAAGCAATCCGCCCCTGCGACGGCCCAACCCGTCACTGATGGCAAAGTTTTTCGCTTGCCAAATCGCCTACGTCATTAAAGTGCCCAAGTGCAACGAGAACCAAGACCGTGACGAGTAAAGTACGCACACGCAACGATGGATAAGCCTGCAACAGCCTTGCTGTGTATCCTCGACATTAGCAAAAGTCGCACTGGGTTTCAACTACCTTTACTTCTGTCGTCAGCCATAATCTTCTGTCGTCAACCCATTCACAGCAAGATTCCAACGAATATGACAACCCGGCGGTGGCTGGTGCAGTACGTAGTGCAGCCGCGGAAAAGTAGAGGCCGGCAATGACGGACGGGTCACGTGATGCCAAGATGGTAGCACCCATGCAGAGTTGCCTGAAAGCGTCTATACATGCTAGAGCGGGGATATTGTGCATTCACTTAAAGTAGAGAGAGAAAGAGGTGTTGAAAAGGAAGGAAGCCTGGAACTTCTTAACCACATTGTCGATGGGGGCAAGACAGAAGTTAAGTATGGCTTCAAGTCTTTGTGCAGGTATTTGATGCACCCATATAGTGAATGTAAAAACTAAGCAAAACGTTTTTCTGCAAAAAAAAAAAAGACTTCATAATACGAAGGGTTTCTTTATATTAATTTTACAAGCTTGTTTAAAAAAAATGAAAGATGCTAATCCCAACACAAAAAATGAATGGCGATTCCCCGGATAGCAAAGTTCTTTTGGCCGAAATTCGGCTTTTGTCTGGGAATTTACGGCCTTAAAAAGCCCGAAGATGCCTAGGTGCAGCCGTACTTGACCTTCTTTGGCGAGCGTCTGGGTGCCTTGGCCCTAATTCGCCATACAAGTGCCAAAGTTAGGTTTCACTGCAAACAGTTTGGCTGTCATCTGGCATCTTTTGGCCCAAATCACCGAACAAAGAGCAAGGGTTAGGCTTCACTTCCGGTTGTTTGGTTGTCTTCACGTGGCAACGTTGGGACTAAAGTGTCGAACCAAGTACCAGATGTAGGCTTCGTCGATGATAGTTTTGGTAGTCAGCTGGCATCTTTGACTCAAGTCTGTCACTATTGCAATTACGTGGCGAGCCAGAGAAAAGCCATAGAAACGCCAAAGAAAGGTACCCTGGCACTCACTACGCCTTAGAGTAAAACTGTATGAGGCTTAAGTGAGGCGCCTAGGATTTCCAAGCTCGTGCCAAGTTAAACGTGCCCCTGGTGTACAGCCTGTGTAATTGTTTACAGCGGAGCTGTTAAGGGATTGTTTCCCCAGGATCGCGTCCGCCATAAAGAAATGAAGACACCGACCTCTGGACACCTACCGCCATCTATGAGCGACGGCGGCAAGCCACTTAACTGGTTTCCGCCGTTGCTCATAGATGGCGGCATCCTTTCCACTCTGGCTTGCCGACTTGCGGACAGCAATTACTTTCCATTGTACAGCTTCGCTGGTCTTCCTTCTTCAACAGAGTGGAAAGGCTGAAAGCTTTTTTTAAGGACCTCCTACTGACCTTCGGTTTGGCATGCAGCTTGGCGTAGCGCTTTCGCGCCAGGAACCCCTCACCGCGGCCTGAGCCACCGTGAGCTCGCGTTCGTGTTCCCGGTAGTAGGCGTTGTTGATGCACGCCGTCGGGGTCTGGAAGACCTCGGAACACGCCGCCTGTGCCCTCTGGAGGGCCTGCTTTACGCGGTCCTCGGTCAGGATGTGCCTTTCAATCACGGTCCTGGTGTAAGAACCGGGCTGGAGGGCGCCCGGGTCCAGGGTATCCGGACACGGGTCGGTGCCCAAGAAGGTGCGACGCTTGATCTCGGGACCCAATTCCGGACGCCCACGCAGGTTCACGTAGTGGAAGCTGCATTATAAAGTGATGTCGTACGCATCACACAAAAAAAAAAGAAGAAAAGTAATCTACTACAGTTACGCTTACTCTTGGCTAAGAAGTATTAAATTTGGTTACTTGATTACTGGAGAGAAAAAGTGATTGACCATTACCTAAAAAAGGGAACCTTTATTTCTCAATTACTTCGAATTTTCAAAACGATAGGTTTTTCCGCCGGTATGAAGCGGGCCTTTCGTATTGTCCATTTGTGAACTACATGGTGTCCTAAATAGCGGCCAGGCTCTTTAAATCAACCGCAAATATCGGTTTCTTAACGTATATAGCGCTACAATTTCGTGCAGCGTTGCCAACAGGCGGCGAATTTTTTTCCATAAAATTTGCAAAGAGCAAACATAAGCAAGGAAAAAGTAAAAAAAGGCTTAACTGCTATGGAAACGCTGCGAAGTTACCGGTCTTCAAACAATAGACCGCCGTTTGGCACGGGAGACAAGAGATTACGCAAGCGGTCGCGACGCCAACTGCCGCCAACGAACGAACATACGGCGCCTAGAGCCGACGTCAAATGGCAGACGATATTTTTGACTCAAAAGCGGCGCGAGATTTTAAGATGTCACTTGATAATGCACGATTTCACCATCCTTGCTAAAAAAATACACATTGAATGGACACATCATCGAATAAAAATAGCTTTGTCAGGTTATTTTGACTTTTTTTTTTTCAGTGTACTAATTCGTCTGCTTTGCAGAAGTTCTCGCCACCTTCGCAACATGCGCCGCTTTTGAGTCGAAAATATCGTCTGCAAAAGACGCCGGCTCTATAGGCGTCGTATGCTCGTTCGTTGGCGGCAGTTGGCGTCGCGACCGCTTGCGCCATCTCTTGTCTCCCGTGCCAAACGGCGCCCTATTGTTTGAAGACCGGTGGCTTCGCAGCGTTTCCCTAGGACTTACTTCTTTTTTTTTTTACTTTTTCCTCGGGCAAGTTTTTCTCTTTGAAAATTTTATAGAAAAAATGCATCACCAGTGGGCAATGCTGCACAAAATCGTAGCGAGATAGGTTAAGAAACCGATATTTGCGGTCGATTTAAAGAGCCATGTTGCTATTTGAGACACTTTTAGAATCGGCGAAGTGCGAACTACATATCTTAGCAATACAGCAATTTCGGTAGGTCATCCTTCGTTCGGAAACATGTTACGAAGATTCTTTAGTGCGAAACATGTAAGACCAAAGGGCACAATGAGGAAGGGGAGAGAAAAATAGTAGCGGCAACAAGTAGTTTTAGATACTTCCAAAAGTAAACAAATTACTCTGGCAATTACTTCCTAATAAAAAATAATCAAATCACAAAATTACTAAAAAAATGAGGTAATTACAAGTAATTTGATTACATGTAATGGGAACCGTACAAGACTGTGCAGAAACAGGGTTATTTATAGTTTATGAAAAAAACCTCTTTTCTCGTTTATAATATTCTAGTTGCACAGGCACCCTTAAAATCTGTTCGCACACTCGCGTTTGCTTACGACCGAGTTCTTGTATCTCTTACGACTAGAAAGCAGACTGCACGCTGACGCCATCTATGAGCTGACCATGGAACTGCATTTCACGGGAGCAAAGTTTTTGCGGTATTTGCCAGATAAAATGTACACGTACAATCTATTCGTGGATTATGGATGTCGAGGAACCATTCTGAGCTGTTCATTTACTAGAAGTACAAAAATTGATGCGCCGCCCCATTCGTCGCGGTCCTCATTTTAAGGCGCGTAGAAAGTGTCTACATGGGGCATGACGGCGACTCACAAGGAAGCTTCAGCGAGCTTGGTCTTGACGAACGCGCCCTGCAGCGCAGCATGGCCGGGAGGCTGCGGCTCCATGCACATCAGCAGGATGCTTTCGGGAAGCAGAGGAAACCGAATGCATCCCAGCACGATGTCCTCAAACTGTCGTCGAGCTTGGTATTCGTGCTCGAGCCAGGTCAAGGCGGCAAGAAGCACTCCGGTTTCCGACGCCGTTGCCAAGACATCTGCAGCGGCGCAGAGGTCGACACACGGACATATTTGATGCTGCCCCGTTGCTGTTCCCAGCGTTGTTGCGCTAGTGAGGCATTAATTTTGTTATAGATATGTTCGCAATTTTTTTTGTTAAAATACTTTTTTAGATTTGAAGACACGCATCTAAGCGAAATATCAATTGTTACACTTGGGTTTTCACGGGGTGCCTTTTACAAGTTTTCCTGCCACCTTCGACTGCCTTTGGGTTTTCCTTGATTACTAAGCGTAATCTATAGCTTTTGTAAGTTTGCAAGTTTGTCTGTGTTTCTCGTCTCCTCCACTGTAGAGCGTTTTCATTGTTTGCGATAGAGGGTAACCTTTCAAAAGGGGTGAATAAACAAACTATCAGGTGAACGCAAACGGATATGACGCTCACCCGAGCTCAGCAGCATACAGACACAAGTGCAGTCCAGTTCCAGAAACTGCCGGGACCGAGCGGCAGTGTCGAACTGCTCCACGACGGACTGCAGGGCGGCTTGCTTCTCGTCCCGCAGTCCGAGACGCACCGCGTTGCAGAGGAGGACAAGCTGCCGGCCCACGGGTCCGGCATCGGCAAGGTACTTCATGCAACGAGTCATCAGAGGCTGAAGCCTCAGCTTGCACGCGATGCGGTACAGGTCTGTGACGGTGTGACAGGTCACGGACGGCGCCCCGTGGTGGAGGTAAGTCTTGAGCCCCTCGAAAGCGGCCTGGAAGGGAAACGCCATGGAAGAGACCTGTCTTCCAGAAGAGTCTAACCCATGATGGCCTGCTGTCTTCCACTTAGCGGATGTCTCCAGCATATTCTCAAGCGGAAAACAAGAAGCAGGTATGTTTACTCTACTCGCTATACGTTGTTTCACACTAAGTTTAAACTGTCGATCACCTCCTCTCCGCGCTCCCGCGGTGCGTCATTGGAGTGCGCCAGAAGACTCCGTTTTGTAAGAGGGAAAGTGTACGTAACGAGCGAACGAACGGACCAAAAGAGCACGGCGGGAACTGCGCACCGGTCTCACGAAACAAGTCCAGTCCAGTTCAAACCACGACCGTAAAAACCAAAGACGGCTGCATGCACCAAAACAATAAATGCCAATGCATTAAAAAATGAAAGACGTTTCCAACTTCCTGTAATGCCGAATTAGAGCGCGGCTCTTGAGGAGAAGGAGGGGAGGACACGGAGGGGCGGTATGCCTCTCCTCCTCTCCCTGCTCCTCGCCTCCTCCCCTCTTCTCTTCCTTCTCCCTCCTCCACCTCCTCCCTCTTTCTCCTCCTCCCCTCCCTCTTCCACGTCCTCCAATGAACAGAGTGCCATAGAACTTATACACAACGGTGTATTTCGGTGGCGCACTTACCAACATTCGTGAATGTTGTCTTCTAAAATATAAATTCAAAGAAATATTTTTTTGACGCTGCTACTTGGTTATGGTACAGCAGTGCCTAAAATTGCAGAAAACAAAAACGTGAACTAATTGGGCATCGTACAGTGAACACTTTCCAACGAAAGATAGAAAGGTTTGAGCTGAGGGAATGGATATATCTTTTCTGTTCAAAAAATGGCGGCCACGGTCCATGGGGGGGGGGGGGGGGGGGGAGGATGACCGTCTGGCCTCTGGCTATGACATACACTTTAGTTTATACTCTTTCGCAAGCCTTTTCTCTCTCTCTCTTTCTCTCTCATAATCTTTTGGCTAAGCTTGAGACATTGTCCTCCTGTCATCTTTATCCTTATCTTCTACGGTTTATGCTTTATAGACCTTTTTCACAAGGGCGCTGCCATCTTGAAATATCGTCACTTCCAGTATGGGCGAAAACATTGTTTTGCCGTCGCCACGCCAATAGAATGCATTTAGGAGATAATCGTAACCGTGACGCATTCTTGTTTTGTCTTTCTCTATTTTCTTGCTATTTGCAGGTTGAAACGTTTTAATATTTTTTCGTCGCCCATACCAGATATGCCTACATGGCGGTCGGGGGCGAGAGTAAGCGGAAAGGGTCTATAGGTTTTTTTCGTCCCAATTTCCGGCAATTCAACAAAATGGAGAAATAGTCGACTTTGCGAATAATGGCTTCGTTTCATTCATGTCGGAATGCGGTGATGGGGAGTTCATGGAAGCTAAGACCAACTGATTGTCCCCGTTCTGATGTACAAAACGGAACGATGCGGTAAACCATCGCGCTAACTTCTGCGTGTTCGCTTATATCAGTCGCACACGATTAAAACCATAAAGATGTTACATACTACTCCAGATTATGGTAACATACAAATGGAACGCAGCTCGCGCTGTAAATAAACGTGGGTCGTGGACGCCCTCGCGCAAAGCAGAACCTGAACCACGAGCAGAACAGCTGAGATGCACCGCCACCTCTCGGAAGGAATGCAAACCAGGGAGGTCTCCTTAATGGGCCCTGTGGCACTCGCGTGTCAAGTGATCGTAAATATATACAGGGTGTCCCCTCAAAAATATTTACAAAGTTTTTTGTTGTTGTTTTTTACGCAAAAAAAAAAAAAAAACTGCGCATCGCCGTACGCTCATTCTCCGCCTAGATGTAGCGCTAGCTGTCCGAAGCAGATGCCAAAGTCTCAGAAATAACCGTTATCTCAGTCAATAGTTACAGGCGATTTTCGAAAATTTTGAATAAAGGAGATTGTGGATTCGGCACACCGCAATGTTCCGCGCGCAATCCTAAAAAAAAAAAAAAAAAAACGAATTCTTGTTTTTGTTGTTTCTTCGTGCCCCGCCCGCCGAGTACCTGGGAGAGGTTCTTGAACTGCAACTTGATTCCCTGATTCCCCCAGAATTCGCGGATGACGTCCCGCAGGTAGGAGCTTGACTTGGATAGTACGTCCCGAGACACTGAGAACTCTATGGTGGAACCGCCGTCCTGGAGGAACAGTACCACGCTGTCGTGTGTTTCGCCCATCACGGAGAACGAACTGCAGTTAGTCTTCTTTGTCCTCTTTCACGGAAGCGCGCTATTAACGCAGCGCAGCTCGAAGCACGTGTAGTGAAGCTCGCCCTGCAGAAACCAGGTTTCCCAAATTCCTCCCCGCCCCCTCCCCTTGCCCGTTCCACATATCCTGGGCTAATTGACTGCAAGCCCAGGCTAGCAATCAGTCAGCCCGGGCTAGCAGTTTGTTTCTCATTTCTCATGTACAAGACGTTTACTGCGCTGAAGCTTCGAACAAACCGTGGCGCCCTCATTTTAGGTAGTACAAGCTCACATGATTGGGCATTGACCCGTTGCTCTGGGCCAGGGGGCACAAGCGCGTCTGGAACACTTACGCAAGAAGCGACCATGTTATGCTGGTTGCACCATCCACGTGGCGCTGTAACGTTCGATTTTCCACGTGCAACACTCGAATACAAGAATCTGGCAGCATCTGTAGATACGCGGTAACAAAAGGTATAAAACAAATTAAAAAAAAGAATTATGCAGCTTGCGGCTGCAGCGAGAGATGAAAGATGAAAGGAACACCAAATACTTTACTAGGGGCAATACATTCCACTCCTCTCAAATTCAATGGCCTCGGCGCGGACAGGTTCTCTGGGCTTGGCGAGAGCCATCTATCGTCGGGACCCTGGTCGTGTCCTGGCGGCATTCCAGGCGATCCTCCGATATTTAGAGGACCCGCAGGCACCCCCACTCGGCTCCAGGCTGCTCAAGCACTACGAGCCAATCATCGCCGCCGCCCGACATCTCTCTGCCCCTGGTAACACCAGGGACACATAAGACGACGAGATAAAAAGACCATACAGCAGAGCGCATAGGGCGCTCATTCATTTGGTCTGTAAATAAAGACGTTTGAAAGAAAGAAGGCGGTAAATGATAATGATGACGATGGTTGTTCTACATTCCAAATTCATTGTTGTGGAAATGCTCGAGACACGTGCCGCGCACCACTTCTATACTTCGTTTCACCTAATCTTGTACCGCAGCGAAGGCTAGAAGCGCGAGCTCATAGCTTGGTGCACGAGAGCGTGTGCCGGCGAGATGTTCTTTAGAGCAAGGAGCTCGCGCTTGTAGCCTTTCCTGCGGTACAACACAAGCTGAAACAGAGTATATACTCTGTTTTACCTTATGATGTGCCGCAGGAAAGGCTACAAGCGCGAGCTCCTTGCTCTGGGGCACATCTGGCGGCACAAGCTCTCGTGACTTAAGAGCGGCTGCCAACGCTATAAGCTCGCGCGTCTAGCCTTCGCTGCGGTACAACATAAGGTGAAACGAAGTATAGTGGTCGCGGCACGTGCATCGACGCTGTGCCGCCAAGGGTTGCACGTTGCGCGTGCCTCGTGCATCGATGCACCTTGCCCTACTTTTGAAACATGAAGGGGCTTTAGGTGGAATCGGAGACGACACCACCGCGGCCGCCGCGAACATCCAGGTGCACATGCGCGTGGACTGGCGCGGACCTCCACGCCGTCAGGGCTGGATTCGGCGCTGTAGGCGTTCTGTCTAACGCAAATGAGCGGAGTGGAATGTATTCCCCTAGTAAGGTATTTGGGAACACATTCCTTTCATCTTTGCTTTCTTTCATAGCTTCCGCGAGCACGTATGTTTCACTTTACGAGATAGCGTGCAGAAGTTACTCACAAAAGCACGTCTTCCTGAATGATGCTCGCACTGCACGAGCGCGCGTGCTTGGCAGGGACGTTGAAAGCTCGCTCTTGAAGCCTCTGCTACGCTGGCACTTAGAATAAACGGAGTATAAAAAATTGTAGTGGGAAGCGTATTGACGCATGTTCGAAACGCGAGCCAAATATTCTATTTTGCTCACCTGGAGCGCTGCTCAAAACTTGTGAGTAGAGTACCTTCATACACACGCGCGCTTTTTGCTTGAGTGGTGACATCTCATCCATTTTCACGCCCAATCGCTTTTATGCATTTTGAAGTGCGCGCAACACGGTGTCACTCAGCTCGAGCGCGCAGCTTTGGCTAATGCATAGACGCCATTTTATCGCCCAAGTCACGCACCAAGTGCGCGAGAGCGTCACGCGCTGGCACATTCAGTGCAACAATGGAAGTCTTCACCCTGAGACAGACAAACATGTAGGCACCCTACTTGTGAGCTACGGGCCTGTGGCCTCCGAGATTTTTCGCGCGCTGGCGGCGCTCCTCGGGACATTCCATTCGCGCGGTAGAGGCTGTGCGGGGCGATTGGTGGCGCTCGCAACCGAACCAAACAAAAGCCCCTTCATGTTTCAAAAGTAGCACAAGGTGCGTCGATGCACGATCGAGGCACGTGCAACGTGCAGCCTAGAGTCACTAAATGAGCTGCGCTTAGAGTATCGGCACTCCGCTCCCCCACATTGTTGTGGGCGCCGCCATATTGGGGCTTGTGCAGAGCATACGCAACTGCAGATCGTCATGATTCAAAAGTGCGACTTCCTCAGCATTCGATTCGGTGTTAGGAAGCTCATGTAATATTGCTTTTCTCTGTCGCGGACTGTTCAAACATTTGTGGAGGACGGAAAAGCGGTTCCTGTGATTTCAGATAAAGCTTCAGATAACTGGCAACCATGATTTTAAGCCACAATATGGCCAAGTGTCGTTACTCTGAAGCGTAGCTTATTTAGTGGCACTAGTGCAGCCCTTGGGAAGATTAGAGCCACTAAATAAGCCTCGCTCCCGACATTGTTGTGGGCGCCGCCATTTTGGCTCGTATGCAGAGCAGACGCAACTGCTGATCGTCATAATTCAAAAGTGCGACCTCGTCAGCATTAGATTCGGTGTTAGAAAGCTCGTGTAATATTGCTTTGCTCTGTCGCGAAGCGTTTAAACATTTGTGGAGGGCGGAAAAGCGTTTCCCGTGATTTCCGATAAAGCTTCAGATAACTGGCAACCATGATTTTAAGACACAATATGGCCAAGTGTCGTTACTCTGAAGCGTAGCTTATTTAGTGGCACTAAGCCTCGCTTAGAGTATCGGCACTCCGTTCCCCGACATTGTTGTGGGCGCCGCCATTTTGGCTCGTATGCAGAGCAGACGCAACTGCTGATCGTCATAATTCAAAAGTGCGACCTCGTCAGCATTAGATTCGGTGTTAGAAAGCTCGTGTAATATTGCTTTGCTCTGTCGCGAACCGTTTAAACATTTGTGGAGGGCGGAAAAGCGTTTCCCGTGATTTCCGATAAAGCTTCAGATAACTGGCAACCATGATTTTAAGACACAATATGGCCAAGTGTCGTTACTCTGAAGCGTAGCTTATTTAGTGGCACTAGGGAAGATTATGGCGGCACAGAGCAGCACTGAGCTAGATTTCAGACGCCATGTTCTTCCCAGAAGTGGCGCGCGGCACGTGTCTCGAGAATTTCCACAACAATGGATGGCCGCAGTTCTCCCAGAATAGAGGGGCTTTTAACCAAACCAACCAAACGACGGAAAGAAAGAGCCACGAATTATCATTATCACCATTATGGATCAGCACTAAATGTGCCCCCCATTTCTCGGCGCAACACAGAAATTTGGAAAGGAAGAAGTGGATCGAAACTTGAAGGTCCATCTTTTCGCAGCGCGAAAGGTGTTGAACATTGTCACGGGCTAGTTGGTTCATTGCTTTCGATGGGCCAGCTAAACAAAGATTACAAAAAAACACAAAACACTTGCAGACTGCTGGATTAGCAACTGTTTAATGCTCCCCTTTTTCTATTTTGGAGTTATTGATATTTTCTTTGTTATCGCTTAATTCATTTTTTAGTTTTATTTAAGCCGGTTTTCAAGTACTGCTTCTTTTGGGATGAGGCGGTAGCGCATTCTTCTTTCTTTTACCTTGCCGGGACGCTATGGCTCCCCGCAGGAACGCTTCCTCCTTGGGGTGGAGTGCATCTAAAGGCACCGACACATTCCGCCCCCTCGTCCTTGATGGCTAGGGCTTCTAGCCATTCACGTGCGAATTGGTTTCTCTTTGTCCCCACAGGACGCTGTATAAACAACAGAACAAGAAAACATGCCTCATGTTTCCGAACCTTACCAGCAGCAGGACAACTAGCAGCTCACTGCCGTATATGCGAATGTGAAGCAAGACTACGCGAAGTTGGCATTGTGGGAACAAACAAAAACCAACTCGCACGTGAATCGCTAGAAGCCCTAGCCATGAAGGACAAGGTGGAGGAATGTGTCAGTGCCCCTTAAGTTGCACTCCACCCCAAGGAGGAAGTGTTCCTGCGGGGAGCCACGGCGTCCGGGCAATGTAAAAGAAAGAAGAATGCGCAACCACCTCATCCCCCAAAGAAAGCAGAAATTCCAAAGCGGCTTAAAGGAAAATAAAAATAAATTATGAATTAAGCAATAAAAGAAAATATTAATAACTCTAAAAAGAAAAAGAAGAGAAGCATTAAACAGTTGCAAGTCCAGCAGTGTGAATGGTGTTTGTTCGGATGTGTCAGCTTACCCATGAGAAGGTCTTAAACAAATGCCCACGATTTTGTTTCCAAACAAACTGCGCGTCTAATCATTTCAGCAAACAACAAGTTGAGCACATTGAAACCAGGAAGGAGAGTCAAAATATAGATTCGCACTAAAAATTGAGCCGACACTCAAGACTGCTTATGTCAAGGAATGCGAAAACATTCCTGCACCCAGCGCATTCCTACAAGAAGTGCGCCACGTCTTCCTTTGGCACACGGCGCTCCGGCGGTGACACCAGGCTCCCCACTGCGCAGGCGCGGCGAACCCCGCCGGTTTCAGGACGGCTTCCGTGACGAAGCATTGCTTTGCTGTGCTTTTCTTTGTGTTTTCTTTCTGAGGCGCGTCCGCTTTGACCTTGAGAGCTCCCGCTGGCTTCCGTGACCGAGCATCTGCGTTGCTGTGCTTTTCTTTGTGTTTTATTAGGAATGGGAATTGAGGTGCCCCTTCTCAGCTACAGACGGTTACAGACAACGGCTACATGCAACGCCGGCTTGGCTCCATGGGACAGTTAATGCTTTCGCATTAATACTTATAATGATGTGTTTCGACTCAGGAGAGCTGCAGCGCCGCAGGAATGCAGGTCGCCCATACCGCTAAAACACACGGCGCCGCGTCCAACAATGAGGAAATGGTATTGCATAGATGAATTTTTAAAAGAAATGGTGATGATGGTTTAAATGGACCTTGTGAAGGATGGTGAGGGGTTGATGGTGTCGGTTGAAATTAGTGAAGAGCGTAAGGTTTGCAGCGGTCTTCGCAACAGTGGTCTTCGTGGGGCCATCATGGGCTGCTGACTTCTGGCAGGCACGAGCGCCTGGCGAGGTCTCCCTGCTTCCACGGCTTCCAGACGAGCCATCCGAATTTCAGGCGACACAGGGAGTTCAGCACCCCCTGGTGGGGCTCAAGGGTTTGGCGGCGGTGCTGGCCGGGTGGCGGTCTTCACGAAAGCGGGATCTGAAGTCTCCCAGCTTTCGGACGAGCTTGTAACCGGGCAGTGTGGCCACCCTGTAGATCGAGGACATGGTGTGTGGCACTGGCCCGACTGGCTCTCTTAACGATGGGAAAAATACGTCTTACACCCCGCTGGCTTCCTTTTCTTCCGATTTTGCATTATGAGGTATCATCCAGCGAAACAGCGCAAAGACCGTTGCAGCGATTAAAAATTAAGTATCAACACAGATCGACTTACCTTTCTCTATTCTGACGATGAGAACAATGAAGATGCAAGCTTTATGATGCGGACTTGCCACTGATCTCTATTACATTGAGATCCCTCTAATAGAGGTCAGTGGGGTTTACACTCGACAGCTTTATATGAGGCTATTCTGTTTCCATTTCTGGTTTGCCGGAGAGGTGCGCGGGAAAATCTCAAGAGGCCATGCATTGGGCACCGCACTACTTGTGCCGCCTTCCCCGAGCCTTTTTTCTTTCTGTGTAGTGTTGAAGAACGGAAAAACACCTTTCGACGCCGTGAGGCAATCGAAAGTTCCAGATTCATGCTACCACCGCTAGGGTACGCGTCTCATATCTCTGGACGGTGACGTCAAAATATCAGGCATCCCGACACTTTCTATTCTTTTTCTTCTTCCTTTTGACTTTGGAACACGTGAAACGGCGTGCCTTGGCTCACGCTCGTAGTGTCTTAGATTTGACCTGTGCTTCGACGGCGTTCGAATTCTTGTTGTTTCTTTGTATTTTCCTCGTGATCGCGTTTCGTACCAGAGCAGAAAAAGTTGACAGTTTTAAACGCTCAATTCCCAAAACAAGTCCTAACAAGTCCCGTTTCTCAGCGCCCTCTAGGTAACGCAGGAGGGCTGTGACCACACTCCTGCTGTCTAAATCGACGTTGTCAAATTACTAACCACAATGTTTTATCTATTCGAATTCTATACTTCGTCTCAGATTAAGTCCAGACGCCGCTGACGCTACGAGCTAATGGGAGCAATCAAGCAGCGTCAAAAGTGCAAGTCATTGGGTATTTTTTATGATTGGTTCAACGATAATAGAACACGTACAGAAACATCACGAACAGAATAATCGTTGCGCGCTTATGACGCTCTTTGTTTGGTTTCGTAGCGACGTCTGCGTCTCGACTTAAAGGGTAACTGCAAAGAAAAAAAGTGTATTTTTAAACAGCCTAATTAGGACAAGCATGTCACAAAACAATTTTTCCGCCAAAAAACAAAATTTTTTACAGCAATATTTATTGCGCAGGACTGATTTTAGTTTGCGGCTATTTCACCCGTTTTGAATCGCGCGCCACGAAGTTGCTATTATACGTCATAAAGTAGCTGCTATACGTCACGGAGTGACGTATACCAGCCACTCACGCGGGCGTCGAAAGAGCGGGAGTTTCAAATGCGGAGAGGTTGGGACTCCGACTAAATCACGTCCTGTGGCGTAAATATTGCTAGAAAAAAATTGTTTTTTCGCGGAAGATTTGTTTCGTGACATGCTTGTCCCAATTAGGCTGTTTAAAAAAACACTTATTTTTCTTTGCAGTTACCCTTTAAGGTGAAACGAAGTATAGATAAACATGTTGAAGACGCCGGCTCAGTGATCTAGTTATATATGTCTACTCACATGTGTTTCAGAAAACGCAGTGTGTTTTTATTACAACCAAAAGCGAATCAATTCAGTGTAAACTGCGGTTTTGAAGAAGAATTGACAACCGTGGAAAAAGAGGAGGAAGAAGTTGCGCTCGTTCTGGCTAATTCGACCTCACGTGAGATGAAGTAGGCAAGCGGCCAAGCAAAGAATTGATCACTGTCTTCGAAGAGGTCAGCTAGACAAAAAATGTAAGTTCACGTAGCCAAAAATAACGGTGGTAAAAGATGCTCCTCAGAGAATATATTTCAGCTCAGACAAGGTCCCACCAAGCCCTTGATTTGTAACGTGAAGTATTCTTTTCACACTAATCCAACTTAGGTCGCAATGCTTCACGAAAGCATATGGCACGCCGGGAAAGTGACGCCGATGTGGTAAAAAGGCCACCGCTTTTCCGAATCGTTTAAAAATATTTTTTTCAAAGTTGATCTATTTTAGTGTTAGTGGTTATCGGCATTCGTTCATCTACAGTTTTATCTGAAATCTGTACGTAGTGACGTCCAGTTGTCTTCATATGGTAGAACTTTCCATAGCAGATTTCACTCTGTTCTTTCAAGTTTCAAACGCTGAAGTAGTATACTTCAGTGCAAGCTATAGGCAAAACCTCTCAGATTGCCAAAATAACGTTACATGGACAATGTAAAATTTTTATTTGCTTTTAATGTAAATTACGTTTAAATGCGGACTCAGCAATTTTCATAAACGTTACGCGGCGCGGCGTTGCGACTGATATTAGAGCTCTGATCAGTCCCGGCAAATGTTGTGAGTAAACATTCGTAATGTCTAGATTTCAGTGGCAAACAACAACAACGCGGCAAAGTCTTCTGCATCTTTTGTGGATCGTTGTGATTGGGATGTGACCTAGAATGGCTACAAAGCAACACCGACCATTAAGCATCCTGCAACCTACTGCCTTTACCATGTCAGTTACGGTACAAGAGGACATAATGTTTTGAATGCACATGAAATCATCGCAGATTTAACGGAAACAGCAGCTTTGTCAAGACTCAAAGATGGACCTCAAAACGTACCCCAAGAAATCCAAGGTCAAGCGGCCCAAGTCGTTAGCTTCTGAAGTGGATGCGTCCGCCATGTTGGAGGCAACCGCGGCGACGTTTCATATCCCTCAGGCGGATGACCTGCCGCCTCCGGGAAAAGATAATCTTGCGGTCGCCGTCCACAAGCCCCTGCATCATCTACCTGGTGAGGAGACTACCGAGGAAGAAGGAGACGTCAGGAGGGCGTCTCCCAAGGACCCGACACTCCAGGAGCTGGAGACCAGTCCAAGCAAAGAACACATCACAGGTGAGAAATATGAGAAAGATGAGGTTTTAAAGAAACTATTTCTTTATTTTTTTAGTTTCAAATCGGAACATTTGATTTCTAAACGTTTTAATAGAACCTTTGACCTTACGTTATCTACGTTTCATTAGATGATACTAAAGAATATCGAACACTTATTAAAACGAACATGCCTTATTTTTAATGCAGGGAGGATAAACAAATCATATGTGGTATAAAGCATTAAATAAAACAGAAAAAATAAGACAAGGCTCTGCGTAATGCTGACAGTGCTGATAAGCAATAAGCACTTAGCTTACATCATTTTTCTTTTTGGTTTTGTGAGCGCCAAACTTAGAAAGGACATTTACTTATTTTCCTATCCTTCTCTGACATCAGAAATATAGTGCGTTCATTATGTGTGTCGTAGTGACGAAGCTTCGCTCTAAGAATTCAGGAATCGCTGCACTCTTTTTTTCTTTTTTGCAACAAACCATTTAACGGTATATGGCAGACCATTCTGCTTTTTTACAATAAAGCATAGTACTGTTGAAAAAAAGGATAACAGTCCATTCTGCGATAGCCATCTTCTTGGTGGTGGAAACTTAAGTGAGGTTGCCAGTTAACACATTGTCAAGAATAGGCGGAGAGTTTTCAATTTTCCGGGGGGGGGGGGGGTGGGATTTGCTGCCACCTTCTGTCTGCACACTTTCCTCCTTCTCCAATTGCACTCTCTCATCTCTCTCCCTCCAATATTACCTCCTCCTCCTCCTCTCCCATCCCTTCGAGCGGAGACGCTGCAGTTTCACAAACGCTCAGGCATCGTCAGTTACTTTTTTTCTTCGCATGAAAACAGGCAAACACATCATCATTGCTGCCAATTCGCATTCGACATTTTTGTCCAGAAACTATTTATTTTCTATTAAATACAACAAAGTAGCTCCAAATGCCATATTCAGAAAATGCAAGAGCAGATAAAACGTCACTGCAGGTCACCTTCATGCAGATTATCACTTGAAGAATTAACGTGACGCAAGCATGACTCTGTTAATTAAACACAATTTGATCTCATGGACAAAATCAAGAAAAAATGTGTCACACAATTCCAACAAAAAAAAAACACTTTTTAACTGTTATACAATAGTAAAAATTTAAATAAGCAGGAGACAAACAAGTGCAGACAAGAAGTGTATGACAGGCAACATTAAGATATGAAGAAGCGCCTTACGGAGGAGCGAAACGGAACTAAAAGACGAGCGTGTAAACGCCCCTGTTATATAAACGAAATGAAGAAAAAGACGGACACTGCAATTTTTCACAAATCTTAGCCCTTAACAAAAAAGGTGTTTCGTCGTACAGTTGATCGCTTAACAAAGCCATCTGCAATACCATTAAGGTTTTTTCTGCGAGAGATCTCTGTGGCCATGCAGAATTGCGAGATAATTTAAGCGGCCCTGTCCCATTATTGAGCGCAAATACGTTTTTATTCGACGGAGACAGGAAATCGATTTTTCTGATGTGCATGATGTGACAGGAATGGTCAATGCAACTTTAACCAGCTTAGCCATTTCTGGCAACAGGGCCCTTAACTCTTCGCCGTTAGTGCCCGAGAGTACCTCAACAGCATCTTGAAATCTGCTGATTTGTATATTTCGTTGCTTTGCAATAGCAATGAGCATATCACGGTGCAACTCAAGGCGTCCAGGCTCAAGATCTATTCCGTAAAACTAACAGAGGTATCTCTTGTCTCCTTCACCTGTTTCAAAGCGCACAATGTGAGCCATGTGCTGCCACGTCGAACGCGGAGACCTTTCGCCTAGCTAGGAGTGTGTTAAATACATCAAGATCTTTACTGGTACGGAACGGACAGGATTGGCATGGCTCCTAGGTCAGTCCCCGAAACTCGCGCCGCCGCGCGCATGCACCCATTTGACAACATGGCTCCCGCTGTCCGGTTGTTCTGGGCGGCAGCTGGTTGCTTGATACATAACATTTCTTGCCCCTTAGATTGACTGTACATATCTTGAATGTGAATGCCTAGCCCGAGGAGGGTTGGTGCGTCGATACACTTGAGCCGGGTCCGCTGGTACCTCTCCCTCCGCACGCTCCACCGGTAGAGTAGCCGGTAGACCAACTTGGACGGGGTCTTCTGGTGCCGTTTCTTCCGGATGATGTTACGGTAGGATTGGAGGTAGCTTCTCAGTAGCAACAGTTTTAGTGACGGTTTCAGCTTTTGCTGCAGTGAACCACGCTGCTCGCGCTGACGACTCGCACGAGCCGCCTGTGGGGGACTCAGGGGAACCAGATGCCTGAGACGTAGAACCCGACGATCGTCTCCGGATCTGGTCCACGTGCCTGCGAATTTCTCCAAATGTCGTTTGAAGGAGCCAAGACCGAAGACCAAGCTGCTTGAGAAGCATTCCCTCTATCCACCTTGGCTTCCCGCGAAAATACAGGGCAAACACTGGTTGTCCTTCAACAAAGCGACGTGAAGAGGTTGTCTCTTCCTTTCCTTCCTCGCCTTTTCTCTAGCTGCTTGCTTATGGCTCTCGTGTCAGTCGCCTAATGTTTCACGCAAGTTCTCAACCGAACATAAGCAGTGCAGGCGTTTTTCCTGTCAAAGTTGTAACGGTGGTATGCTGCCTGTAGAGGAATCTTGCCAGTCTCACCAACAAGCTACCAACTTTGTCATTCTGAAGCGCTTGTTTAAGTTCATAAACCATGTGCTCAGCGTGACCGTTGGTAACGGGATGGTAGGGTGCGCTTGTCACCGCGTTTATTCCATTTCGGTTGTAAAAGTCGAGCACCTCTCTTGATACAAAAACGCTCCCATTGTCTGACACAATTTTCTGTGGCAGGCCAAAAGTCGCGAAAATAGCACGCAGCTTTCGAATAACAGCTGTGGAGGTTGCCGAAGTCATTGCTCTCATCTCCAGCCATTTGGTGCACGCATCCACAACAACAAGGAACATGTGTCCTTCCATCGGTCCTTCGAAATCAAGGTGTATCGTTTGCCATGGCTGAGAAGCGTGCTCCCAGATAGGAACTGGTGCCTTCACCGGTGTACGCCTGAATTCCTGGCAGATCATGCATTCTCCAACGGCGCTCTCGATGTCCTTGTCGATCGCAGGCCACCATAAATAGCCCCGAAACTCGCGCCGCCGCGCGCATGCACCCGCTCGAGATCATGGCTCGCGCTGACCGGTTGTTCTGGGCGGCAGCTTGGTTGCTTGATACATAACAGAGTGTAGCGCGTCAACTGCCTCATATATAGCCGCTGTCAATACATGTTGTCAAAAGACGGGTGTAGATTCTTCCTCTCAGCTTTGGAGGAGATGGTTCGTCAACGTGAAGCTCGGCTGCCCCTTGCACATAGGGGTCTGGGCTTTATGAAGCTAATTATTCGGATCGATTGGTCCTTATAAATAAACTGCGAATCTCAGAAAGCTAACATTCAGTGAGAGTGTGCTTGAATGTGACGCTGTAGCGGTGGGAATGAAATACGAAAGTTTGAGTACATCACGTTACCTGGATCATAAGATACAAAAGAAAGCAAATTCTCTATATGAGCCGACATCCACCTAGGCCTAATATTTATCGAACCGAAAGTTTAGTCTGTTGGTGCCTGTAGCCCTTACTTCAGTGAAACAATGTCGTCTTCTTTATTCAGAAGTGTTTGTACTGTTATAAAAGCTACAGGCACCAACATTTTCAAAATTTTTGTTTGGTGAATATTAGGCTTAGTTGGGCGCCGGTTCATAGAGAAATTGTGTTTTTCTTTTGTATCTTATGATCCACCTTTTAGTGCGTACTCAAACTTTCGCATTTCATCACCACCGCTAGCAACACATTCTTTCGGGCGTCGCGCTTTCTGCATTGCGTAGTTCATTTATGCGAGTTGAAAAACCGCGTTTAATTTTCTCGATTTAACCCGGTATAGCGTTCGCTCTCGTTTCTTGCGGTGACCAAAATTTGTTGAGCCTCGCATGCTCGCAAAGCGTGACGGGGGCCCGAATAGCCGCTCTGCTGGACCAAGATGCGGGTGTCCAGACGCAGTACTTGCAAACGTGCATTCAATGACGGCCTTTTTATTCAGTTCCAGGGCTGAGATCAACCGACCCTAAGCGCAAGAAGAAGCGCCGCAGGCATCGACGCAGGACCAGTTCGAAGGTGTCTCCTCTCAAAGCAATCTCAGGTTCG
Source organism: Ixodes ricinus (assembly GCA_037355805.1). NCBI lineage: Eukaryota > Metazoa > Arthropoda > Arachnida > Ixodida > Ixodidae > Ixodes > Ixodes ricinus. The sequence goes on from JAZHYW010015116.1 coordinate 184,715, forward strand.
AGCACGGACAAGTCATCCGAAAGGAAGCCGCTGGAACAGGCAGATTTGCCGCCATCGAGCTCCCCGGAATCTCTCCCACCAACGGAGTTACCGGCACCGCAATTAAGGTCCCAACTTGGTATCCAGGGGTATGCGAGAGGAGCCACATTTTATTAGATTATCTCTATTGGAAGATTAGAAAAGGGGTACTACACAGATAAGAGGGGGTGGAAAGTTCGTGATATCCTTCTTAATAACATTAAGAACATCGAAAAACTAGAACTGCACGACAAACTCATGCCCGACAAAACTGTGAAGTTGAATAGGCGGTATTGATTATGGCAATAAAATTAGAGCCTCATACTCCCGCAAACTTACGCTTAGTGAGCATAAGCTTAGTTACAGGGAAAAGAGAAAATGTCATCATGGCCGATTATATGACCAGATTATAACAACATACTGCTCATGTAGGCAGTTCTTAACACACTGCGTAGCAGAGGGAATACGAAGCTTTTCTAATTTTTTAAAAATTTAGTTTGCGTTTTGACCAGGAATAAAAAGAAAAAAATACACGAACCTCATGCGGTTTCGTAGCATCTAGATTTCAACTATCATCTAAGTTGTCATACCGAGCAGGATATACGCCTATGGAAGTATCACACAAAAATAAGCACTACCTGAAAGCACAAGTTTCCGATTTGTGGTTCCGCTTTATTGACTAAGTCCCACAAAAACGACAAACAGAAACAACCAACACCGACAAGCCTCAAACATGTGCAGTATGCACGCGCTGGTACTTTTGGAAGGCTTGCAGTCTCGGTGCCCGCAAAGCAAGCGCCAGTGACTGCAAACCTGCCAAAGACACCTTCACGTGCTTGCTGTTTGAAGCATGTAGGTGTCGGTTGCTTCTGTTTGTTGCTCTAGTGGCACTCGGGCCTAATATCAAGATCAACGACCGTGTGTGCGCGCACCAACTCGCAGAACTACAGAAGGCCAAACTTCGGGGGCACTGTCCAGACAACCTGGCGTCGAGTATCTCCAAAAGCCGGTGGCTCCCCGCCATCGACGACGACGCATCAGAGAACCTCGGGTTCGTCAGTACACACCAACATCGTGTCTCTAATGCGGGTGTCCCACTGCAGCAACAAACAAAAATAACCGACAGCGACTACCAACACGCACTTGCAAAAAAAAAAAAAGAAAACACGGCAAGGAATCTTTGCCAGGTTCGCAGCCCTGCGGTTATCGTGTAGTAAGCACGAATGCTTCTTAGCCTGCCAAAGATACCTTGCCGTGCTTTCCGCATGTGCTTGCCACTTGTCGGTGTCGGTTGTTTCTGTTTTAGGCTCTAGTGGGACACGGCAATAAACATGCGCATCTGGAGACAAAAGCCGGGAGCACTGCGCCTGCGCATAAACACGTTTTGTTTTACGTTTGAGGCAACTATACCTTATGATGGAACGCGATGACAATGTAATTCTCAGTGACAGAAGAAAAGGGGATTAAGATGTATTTATTTATTTATTTATTTATTTATTAGTCGACTGATGAGCAAATTTATCAATCGAATGAATGATTTGTCAATTGTTCGATAAACTGCTTGCTTGATTTTTTCGTTGATTTCATGACTGACTGACTGATTTATCGATTGATTAGGAGATTGGTTGATTTTTTTATTGGTCGAGTGGTCGATGGTTTGACCGATTGACTCATTGATTTCAATCGGATTTCGAATCAGCATCGATTATCCACGCACTACATTCTTCTCCTTACCCAGAGCCCCGAGCCCAAGGAATCCACGACGACCCTGAGCCCGGAGAGGCAGCGCACCCTGCCGGGGTTCCTGCGCCTACGCTCCGCTCCGACCAGCTACCGGACGAGCCCCAGCCGCCAGGCCGACCTGCGCCGCCTGCTGGGCAGCCTCGACTTGACGACGTCGGACAGGCGCGACCGCAAGATCGACGCCCAGCAGGACGCCAGCGAGGACGAGCCCGCATTGTGTCCCTTCGCCCTGCCCCCCGACGTCGGCAGAGGATTCGTGGTAGGATTCGGGGCCCAAACTCGCACCCCCTCAAAAACCGTAGCAAAGAACAAAACAAAGAAAGTCCGGTTTTTCGCGGAGCATTAATGATTTACTAATTTAGATGGGAAATGTTGATATATGTGGGGCAATTTTAGAGTCGCTTGTCATTATTTTATCAAGACGTATACGTTTCAAACGCCAAAATAATAGTTTATTTATCTGATGAGCAAATCTTGTAACTACTTTGTGCAGCGCAATGCATATACTTCCTTTTTGCCGCATGTGACAACGAGTATAGATTTTGGAGACGGACCAACTCAAACCATGTTCACGTTTATGGTTACGTTTCTGCCTACGTCTATGTCTAAGGTTATGTTAATGTTTATGCTTATTTATTCATGCTAACCAACAGCATGTCTTCCCGGTGGTACATCACATCCTAACACATGCGTCCAGCTGTTCACTACGCATATGCATAGCACATACTTTACTAGGAAACGCATCTTACTCCGCAAACATCCAATGACAGTAGGGAATGGATGTTACTCCGCAAACATCCAATGACATAAGAGCGTATACAGAATTTGCGTAGTAGAACGGCTGAACGCGCGCCGCCCCAGCCTCGGACTTTTTTCCCCTTTTGCATTTTGAGATATGGCTGCCGCCGTCTATTGTCGCGGACAGCCCTCGAGGCAGCGGCGGATGCAGCCGTCTTTGCTGTATCAGCGAATCCGGTATCTCGATGCGTCGGTGGCAGCCCTCTCCCTCGGCGCAACGCGAAAGCGCGACAGCGTGCACGACCGCGCAATGCACATACGTTCTTTGGGACGTGGTCTGTCCACGCGGACAGGGGAAGGTTCGGTTGCTGCATTAGCGGAGTCTGATGGAAATGAGCGACGTAGAATGTATTCTCCTCGAAAGGTATTAATGCGAATAGCATTCTTTGGATACTTCACGCACTTTTCGTCTATGTATCTCTATCTATCTATCTGGCTATCTAACCTCTTACGCCGCGGGTCGATAAATAAATAAAAAAGACCGGCGCCGGCTGGGATTCGAACCGTTGACCCTTTGATCAGCAGGCAGACGCGCTAACCACAGAGCTATGAAGGCAGTCATTCAACGCACTCTAAACGGTTGTTTATATCTTTACCATAGGACGCGCTTTACAGCGCTGTCACAGCTACCGGTGCGCGCGCGTTCCATGCACGAGGGTTCATTCCGCTCTCGTGAGGCTGAGCACGGCCGCTAGCTCACCCTCTCCCGCGCTCGGGAGAGGGTGATGTAGCGGCCGTGCTCAGCCTCACGAGAGCGGAATGAGCCCTCGTGCATGGAACGCGCGCGCACCGGCTTTGACAGCGCTGTAAAGCGCGTCCTATGGTAAAGATATAAACAACCGTTTAGAGTACCGTTGGTTGAGACTAGCTGAGACGCCAGAAAGTCTGGTCGGTACCATTTTGAGTGTTTGTGCGTATGGCGCGTGCTTTGCTCGCCTTCCTAAGTGACACAAACGCACGTGCTGGGCTGCGGAGATCGTGCGCAGGGCTGTGAAAGTGTCAACAAATTTAGAATCGCCTCAAGAGTGGGCTGGCGTATCTAGAGTGTGCCGGCCACCTGACGAACGCGCATAACTCCGCACCGTTTGATGCTATTCGCATTAACGTAGATAATCATTCCCAAAGGATGGGTTCTGCTGATTTTTGTGCCTTGCACCCCCCCCCTCCCCCCTTTCCTTGTTCTGCAGTGGAACGGACCTTGTGCAAACGGCACATGAGTTTTGAAAGCTGTCTGGTTGGTGATGTGCTTGAAATTGTGCGGGGATGTTCACGGTTTCAATAACCAGGACCTGCAGGTTTCGTTTTCATTGTTGTTTTTCTTCGCAGCTAGAGCCGCCTGTGAAAGGAACGGGTAGCGTGGTTCTTTCCGAACCCCGGCGGTTCCGCCTCACCAGGACCCGCTCTTTGCCCGACCTCGAAACGCAGAATGCAGCGCCCGAGTTTCTGCGCAACCGACTGGTACTCCAGACGGACGACTCGGTACGCGCTGAAATTCTCTGTTGCCATTTATGTTGCCAAATCTTAATATACATAATTAATGACTTATGTTGTGGTGTGTGGTGTACATTTACAATCAAATGCTCACGAATCTGAAATGATAAAGTACCGTAGCAGTATGATTCTATGCATAACTTGATGATACAGCGCGCAATAAATGAGGAGTTATATAGGCATTAGAAAGTATGAGTTGTGACCGCTGCCTAACTCTGTCCTTGTTTATTGTACGTTGTATCGGCAATTTGTAAAAATCAATTGGAACTCGCCTGCTTTGCCACTTTGATTCTATGACACAATTGCGCAGAATACGTTTTTGTTCGGTTTGTATATTTTTCCGCACGTTCGTGTGTTTTCTGGTTTTGTCTTAGGTTCCTCGCACTTTAGCCATATATTTGCCATCGTACTGAGCAGCACCCGATATTTTCTTGGTAAATAGAGAGTTTGATGTTTTCTTTGGAGAAAATAACCTCCAATAGGCCAAAATCCAGTCCTGTAATACGTTTATAGTTAAGATCAGAGGCCAGATTCACGAAGAGCTTCTTAGTTTACGACAACTTAGCTAAGAAGTTCGTAAGTTAAGAACATCGTAAGAAGAGGAGAAATCGGTATTCCCGAACGCGTTCTTAAGTGAGAGGAGGAAAGCGACGTTCTCGTACGAAAAAACTAGAACATACCGGTGCTGTTGCTATGGCGACGGCGTGTTTGGCAGCACGAACAACCAATCGGAGAGCTCGGCATGGTTCGGAGCCGTTCGGAGCACGTGGATTTTTAACAACAAACACAGGCGGCCTTTCTGCCACCGCTTGTCTGGGGTTCGTGTCCGTGCAGTGATATGTCGACGCTAACACTATTTAAACACGCCCGAATGCCGAGGCCGGGATGCGTAACCGCCTCCGTCGACTGCTACGAACTTGATCGCTACGAAGTCAACACAACTGTCATCGTTGGTAAAAGACGGCCCGTGTCAGTCGTTTGCAAAGCGACGTAGATGGAAGCAAATTGCCGCGGCGTTTTTCGCGGCCTCGGAGATGCAGAGCGAGCCGACGTTAAAAAAAGATACGTTTGAACTACGAGAGTGTCAGCAAGAGCCACGTAATACCTGTTCACACTCGGAGCAGACGCGCGCGTTTGATCGAAGTGCTGGATTCGCGCTGTTGGCCCGCGAATTAATAAGCGCTTCGAGACCGATCCTTTATAGCTGAGACGCCAGAAAGTCTGGTCGGTACCATTTTGAGTGTTTGTGCGTATGGCGCGTGCTTTGCTCGCCTTCCTAAGTGACACAAACGCACGTGCTGGGCTGCGGAGATCGTGCGCAGGGCTGTGAAAGTGTCAACAAATTTAGAATCGCCTCAAGAGTGGGCTGGCGTATCTAGAGTGTGCCGGCCACCTGACGAACGCGCATAACTCCGCACCGTTTGATGCTATTCGCATTAACGTAGATAATCATTCCCAAAGGATGGGTTCTGCTGATTTTTGACTATGTTTGACTGCGTTAGTGCAACTTCTCTCGTGCTGCACAAGAAAGAAATAATGTTCCTTCGGGGGTTAAATGTTCGGTGAAGTAGGAAGCAAAAAAGAAAAAAAGAGAATATTTTCCTCAAGTTGGGTTCCTAGTAGAAGAGGAGGAAAAAGCAAATCAGTTGTTAGTCCCACGGTGTGTATGGTCGTTTCTTTATGTGTATGTTTCTTCTAGTTCAGCTGGCCTTACCTGAAGTAGTTGCTTTAAAATAAAGTATCTCCCTCTCTCTATACCTGAAGTATGAACGAACTAGCTCAACTTAAGCCTGTTACCGTTGCTTGCTTGGCTTTTCTCTCAGCCAAATCGCTTATATGGGGTGTACTCAAATGAAAACACAATCGTGTTGAATCGTGTAAGAGTATTTAGAATATTTATCGATCACGCCGCTGAACTTGCATCGCTCGAAGAACTTCCTTTTTGTGAGCGCCTTCTCTGCTTGGGTTTGTTGGAAACACAGCCACTTCGATCCGAGGCAATCGATGATAGCGTTGGTGACATCACCAAGTACGCGACTCACAGAGCACTGGTGAACACCAATGTTTTCGCTGCTCCCGATGGTTCCCTGGAAGCCACCAGCGGCGTAGAAGCGTAGAGCTGGTAGGACTTTTGTTCGACCGTCAGCACACGGGGCGCTTCACGACAACGCTGGAGATTTCCGCGAAGCTGGTCGCACAGCCAGCGAGTCACACATTTGGTCAGCCGGTATTCGCCCACAAACCTCGCATCGCTCGTCTCGAAAGCATCCCGGTGATCTCTAAAAACTCGATCCGCTGGCGAACCCAACAGTAGAGATGCATATGTTAGGGTCGCCATCTTTTACGATGCAGGTTGATCTCTGGCTTCGTCTCGACCACTCAGTTAACTGCATCGTCAAAGTGCATCGTGACGACATTTTGACGTCACCGCCAACTGCATCATTTTATGAGCATAGCTCGAATTGCATAGGGAAAAACTACATTTCAACTTCATGCCACGTGACCCGAGAGAATAGCCAGTCAGTGCCCGATGCAGTTTTCTAAACACATTTAGTTTGCGTTCCAGCATAGATAGACAGGGCGGCAGTTCACGAGAGCGCGCGCTCGGCCATCGGCCGGCGAAACGTGGCCGCCCACGCCACTATTTAATGCCCTAAAGTCTGAAATATAAACCAAACTTTAGCCTAAAACATTTTCAGCCTTTCCACTCTGGCGAAGAAGGAAGACCAGGGAAGCTGTATTATGGTGGGAACGAAGTAATGGCCTGCCGCAAGTCGGCAAGCCAGAGTTGAAATGCCTGGAAAGGTTGCCGCCATCTATGAGCGACGGTGGCAACCAGAAAACCGGCAAGCCGGTTGTCTCGTGGCCGCGTTGCTTTAAGATGGCGGTAGCTGTCTGGAGTTTTGTGTCGACATTTGTTTGCCCGCGGACACAATAGTGGGGAAACTAGCTTTTAACAGCTCCGCTGTAAAAAATTGTGTTATGCCTGGGCAGAGACAAACACTCGATGCTGTGCATCTTCGTACAGGTATACCTTCCGTTCATCCTGCGCAAGGAATACGTGATCCGTACCAAGCTACGAGTTCAGTTCCGACTCCTCAAGCGTCCCGGGCGCGCTCGTTCCAAGAGTGTGGGAGACTCTGCGACGGTCACCTTCTTGGACGACCTGCTCTGCAAGGCTTCGCAGGACTCTTGCAGTGACCCAGACGTGCGTTACTCGAAGATACACGAGATTACATAGACCATTTCGATATCTTAAATCATGAAATGCATTCTAACGCCACCCTACCCCCTCCCAATCCCAAAAATCCGCACATTCACTGAAGTGTCCTGTAAGCAAGTCCGGTGTCCTCATTCTTGTTGTCGTTCCACGTCTTTCGCAGGAGGGTGAATGGTGCGTGGACGAAGGCTGCGACTTCTTCGGCTTTTGCTACTTCCGCTGCAAGTGTTGCAAGAAGCGACAGGCGGAGCGCGCAGGAGAAATGCGCTGACTGTCGCCTCTAAGTCCTGCCGCCCGCCTTCGAGAACTCACCTATCAGGGCATATACGTTTACGCCATATCTCCCTTCGGTTGGGTCCGAGAAGTGTGATGATACGTGGGTGCCATCCAAGAGACAATGGCTGCCTCTTTTTTTTATCTTTCTTTAATGCTAATGCCAGGGAATGTCCGCAGCGCCCGTTTTGCGTCTTGTCCGCGTCGCAGCAAACGCTTGTCCGGCCCGCGTCTCATATAAAACGCGTTTTTCTTTCTGGCGGCGACGCCAAGATTTACGCGTTTGCCGACACGACGCGTGATTTTGTCGAATTTTGGGAGTGTCCGGCAGTTACGGCGAGACCGGTATGCATAAATGATGGCGTCACTCACAGCGCTTGTATTATTGGGAGTAAAAGGACGATCCCTCCATTCAAAAGGTAATCTGGGTGCGTAAGCTTTCATGGAACGAAACACTCTGGAAAGCGAGTGTTTGCAGCTTTTGCTCCAGTCAAAACAATACCACCCAAGTTATAATTTTCTAAAAATTCAAGGTAGAAAACATTTACTAAATATTAACTTTAGAAAAAAAAACAACGTATTTTTCGGCTAAGAACATTTTCAGACCAAACGTTTATTCGTACATCATCTTAGCGAGCTTTACGTATGCTTCAACATCATAAAATGAGCAAAAAAAAAAAAAAGAGTCGGTAGATTTGTCTATCTATGCTGGAACGCAAACTACATGATGTAGAAAACTGCATCGGGCACTGATTACTTACTCTTTTAATCTACATCAATGATATTCATGAGCACATATCGTCATCAGTTCGGTTATTTGCAGACGACTGCGTAATTTACAGGCCCATTCTCTCGCTCGACGATCACCATACCTTGCAAACAGAAATTTCACAAGTTATTCAATGGTGCAATAAATGGCAGATGACTCTCAATTTCGACAAATGTAAATCGCTTTCGTTTTCTCGTCGTGCTCTTCAATCCTTTTCTTACCATTTTGACGCGTCCCCCATCACCGTTTGCAGTTCATATAAATATCTCGGTATTCATTTAACATCTGACCTTTCATGGACGTCTCACATCAGTAATATAGTAGCAAACGCAAACCGTACCCTCGGTTTTTTGCGCCGAAACCTGAAACCCGCAACACCAGAGATAAAACAACTAGCATACTCAACTTTAGTTCGGTCTAAGCTTGAATTCGCTTCTTCTGTGTGGTGCCCTTGGCAATCTTACCTATCTAACAAACTTGAATCCATCCAAAACAGGGCTCTACGTTTTATTTTTTCTGATTACTCACCATTCACGAGCATATCTGGATTGCGCGAAGCAGCTAACCTTCACACGCTTTCATTGAGGCGCCGAGTGTCCCGTCTCTCTCTCCTTCACCGAATCTTTCACCATAACATGCCTCTTCGTGAATCACTGCTTTTACCCCCGTGGCAGATTTTCCCCCGCTTTGACCACTCCTGCAAGTTGCGGCCCATTTTTTCGTCAACTACTACTTACAGTAATTCAACTTTACCTTTGGCAATAAACGATTGGAACATACTACCAAATGACATTGTTACCATAACTGACACACATAAATTTGCCGCCTCTGTAACCACTTTCATTTCTGCTTTAACCGACTAGTTCCCTCTTCTATTGTGTTAAAATTGTGTGCTGAAGTGTTCGATAAAGAAAAAAACAACAAATGTACCACTCCCTTGTGTAATGCCCGTAAGGGCCTTCAAGGATAATAAATGATGATGATGATGATGATGATTGGCTCTTCTCTCAGGTCACGTGCCATGAAGTTGAAATGTAGTTTTTCCCTATGGAATTCGAGCTATGCTCGTAAAATGATGCAGTTGGCGGTGACGTCAAAATGTCGTCACGATGCACTTTGACGATGCAGTTAACTGAGTGGTCGAGACGAAGCCGGAGATCGTTCAGCATCGTAAAAGATGGCGACCCTAACATATGCATCTCTACTGTTGGGTTTGCCAGCGGATCGAGTTATAGACCATTTGCTATATTACCCAAGCATCAAGGAGAATGCAGGGATTGGTGTTCCACGCGCCGCACGTGCCGGCGTCAGCAGTAGCAATTTTTCTAAAGCAAATACATAAAACAAATGGCATATTGCACGCGCGTCCGTCAGCGCTTTATTTTGGTTATTTACTTCGAATATTTTGTACGGGGAAGGCGTGCGCGTGTGGCGCGTGGAACACCAATCCCTGTATTCTCCTTGATGCTTGGGTAATACTGCAATAGGTCTATTAGAGATCACCGGGATGCTTTCGAGGCGAGCGATGCGAGGTTTGTGGGCGAATACTGGCTGACCAAAGGAGTGACTCGCTGGCTGTGCGACCAGCTTCGCGGAAAGCTCCAGCGGCGTCGCGAAGGGTCCCGTGTGCTGACGGTCGAACTACAAGTCCTCGTAGCTCTACGCTTCTACGCCGCTGGCGGCTTCCAGGGAACCGTCAGGAGCGACGAAAACATTGGTGTTCACCAGTGCTCTGTGAGTCGTGTACTTGTTGATGTCACCAACGCTATCATCAATTGCCTCGGATCGAGGTGGCTGTGTTTCCAGCAAACTCAAGGAGAGAAGGCGCTCACCAAAAGGAAGTTCTTCGAGCGATGCAAGTTCAGCGGCGTGATCGATAAATATTCTAAATACTCTTACACGATTCAACACGATTGTGTTTTCATTTGAGTGCACCCCATATAAGCGATTTGGCTGAGCGAAAGGCCAAGCAAGCAACGGTAACAGGCTTAAGTTGAGCTAGTTCGTTCATACTTCAAGTATATATATATATAATATATATATATGATATATATATATACTTTATTTTAAAGAAACTACTTCACGTAGGGCCAGCTGAGCTAGAATAAACATACACATAAAGAAAAGACTATACACACCGTGGAACTAACAATTGATTTTCTTTTTGCTCCTCTTCTACTACGAACCCAACTTGAGGGAAATATTCTCTTTGTTTCTTTTATGCTTCCTACTTCACCAAAAATTTAACCCCCGAAGAAACATTTTTTTCTTTCTCGTGCAGCACGAGAGAAGTTGCACTAACGCAGTCAAACAAAGTAAAAAAGTAAAATTTGTCGTTAGTCGTTTATACAGCAGGAGGTGCCTGAACATGGCGACATTCTTACCCACTGTAGATCAGCAATTTAGTCAATGCAGTACGACTGCTAGCCTGGGGTCTTTAACATCCGTCACGCAGTAGTGATAAACGACCACACGCCGGTGCGATGCTCATCTAGATCGAAATGGGCAGGGGCAAAGATTGAACCCAGGATCCCTGGGTTCTGCAGCGCGAGCTTTCGCTCCACGTGCACCAAGCTGGTGTGCGCTAGCCCACTCGGAGATTCTTCGAAATTCCCTGTAGGGAAAAACAAAACGATGTAGTTTCAACGCAATCGCCACTGTTCGGCGACGTCACCAGACACGTCACGGTGCAGTTATCTTCCGATGTAGTTTGTTGGCAATGAAGATTAGGCTTCTCCCACCGGCGACGTCACGATGCAGTTTCTCCACCGCTTTTTCCAGCATAGACAGGTTGAAGCGCATTTGGAGCGCTTTCTCGTTGGGACTTCCATGCGCGTGCAAGCGCGCGTTCGCATAAGCTACACCAGAGCCTCCTATGTAAGCTTCGCTACGCATGTCAATCCACAACCCCTGCACGAAAAACCGGAGCTTATCCACATGATGATGATGATGTTTGTGGCTATCTCCTTCGAATCGGCTGATCACATGTGTGTCCAAGCCTTTCTCGAATGCGCCATCCCGTGGCTTTTTGTGTACCCACTGCTTTCTTGAAAGCTCCATCCCGTGGCTGCTATGGCTACAAATATACCTTACGTTCGCCACTCTGTCTCAAAAAGGGCTAAACTCAAATCTTCTTTATCCTGGGAAAAGTTGCGTCATTCATTGCCGTGAAAATCCTCGAGACAGGTGCCGCGCGCCACTTCTGGGAAGAACATGGCGTCTGAAATCTAGCTCAGTGCTGCGCTGTGCCGCCATGATCTTCCCAAGGGCTGCACGTTGCACGTGCCTCATGCATCGCGCACCTTGCGCTACTTTGAAAACACGAATGGGTTTGAGTAGGCTCTAGGTTTGAGCTATACTCTGTTTCACTTTAATAAGATTAACATGTGCGAGTGAGGCCGAAGCTACAAGCCCGAGCATGTGGCTCTGAACAGTGCTTGCTCTGCACGAGCGCGCGTGCTTTGCAGGGACGCTGAAAGCCCGGAGCTCGCTCTAGTAGCTTCTGCCACGCAAAGTGAAACAGTAAAGGGAGTATTCACTGGCCGCCTGTGTGCGCTAGGGTGCCTATATGTCTGTCTGTCTGAGGGTGAAGACATCCATTGTTGCCCTGAATGTGCCAGCGCGTAACGCTCTCGCGCACTCGGTGCGTGACTTGGGCGGTAAAATGGCGTCTATGCATTAGCCAAAGCTATGCGCTCGAGCTGAGTGACACCAGGATGCACGCGCTTAAAAATGCATAAAAAACGATTGGGCGGAAACATGGCTGAGATGTCACCACTAAAGCCAACGCGCGCGTGTGTATGAAGGCACTCTATACTCTGTTTCACCTTATGATGTACCGCAGGAAAGGCTACAAGCGCGAGCTCCTTGCTCTAGGGCACATCTCGGCGGCACAAGCTCTCGTGCGTTAAGAGCAGCTCCTAACGCTATGAACTCGCGCTTCTAGCCCTACCTGCGGTACAATATAAGGCGAAACGGAGTACAGGGAGTATTCACTGGCGGCCATAGCTGTGTGCGCGAATGCTGAGCGCGTGCTGATCTTCCACAGTTCTTTCGCAACGTGCATTCCGCACCATCAAGAGTGCCGGTCTTAGCAGCCTATTGATGTGAGCTCGTTCTGAGCATGCGCTCTAAACAGCACCCACAAATATGGCGTCCAGTGAATACTCCGTATAGTATGCGCCAGAGCCGTATATGTGGAGAGTTTGGTGAATGGGAGGTCAGGGCAGAGTCAGGGCGTGTACCAGGCTCTGAAAAAGGCTTGGCATGCTCTCTTGACCAACCAGAAGCCGAAAAGAATCCCCTAGCGGTGGTAGCGAGAAACAGTTCTGATCGAAGGTATATGTTCGTATATGGTTTTAATAAGCGTGTAACAGTGAAGTGCAGTAACTCTTCGGGTTGAAAATAGGGTGCACGTGTTGTTTTGATCATGATCATGCAGAAAGATGTAAGAAACGGATGGGCCGCTCAACTCTGTTTTGCTCGGACAGAGTGTGACCGCTCGGACGGCAGATTCCCGGCCCTCGGCGCCTGGTGCACGGATTGTGTCGATCATTCCGCTAGTCGAACTCTTCCACCATCATCTTGGATGAGCGCGATTAAAACATCACGTGTACCATATTTTCAGTCACCGAGAGTTACTCCAATGCAGTTATCAGGTTTGTTTCTCGCGACCACCGCCAGGGTATTATTTCCGGCTTCTGGTTGGTCACATTCAAATTTCTGAAGACGCCCTGGAACACGCCCAGCCCGCTTTCGGCCAATGGCGCCTTCTCATTTGTCTCCTATACTTCCCAACGAATGGCCAAACTCTGTACATATACGGCTCTGGTATGCGCGACTCCTCAGCAAATACTGACGGCGTGCTTCCACAGTTCGTTTGGAACGTGCATTCAACACCATCGAGATTGACGGTTTTAGCAGCCTATTAATGTGAGCTCGTTTTGACCATGCATTCTAAACAGCGCCTTCAAATATGGCGTCCAGTGAATACTCTATAAGTACTATAAGTATGGACCATTCCGAAAAAGAGCGTGTGGCCGGTGCCATTTTGAGTATTCGTGCGCATGGCGCATGCTTCGGTCGCGTTCCGAAGCGACGAACACGCACGTGCTGGGTTGTGAAGATCGCTCGCTGGAGAGGCATTTTGTAAACATTGGAAAGGTCTTTATTAGTGTCGCAAAATAAGCTACGCTTCAAAGTAACGTCACTAACCCATCTTGTGGCTTAAAATAATGGTGGCCAATTATCTGAAATCACATGAAACGCATTCCCGTCCTCCACAGATGTTTAAACAGTTCGCAACAGAGCAAAGCAATAATACATGAGCTTCCTAATACCGGACTTATAATGCTAAGGAAGTAGCCCTTTTGATTCATTACGATCGGCAGTTGCAACTGCTCAGCACAATCGCCACCGGCGGCCATTGCTTGACACCAAGCAATACACGCAAGTTTATCGGAGAAACGCACAAAAGAAAGAATATTGAAGCACGTACGCCATGCTCGGAGGCGAGTATTCTATGGTGTGCTGCGATCCTCATGTCGGGAGTTTGGAGATGTATTTGTCAAGCGTTCGAACGCCGTTTAAAAAAATATCAAACGTACTGGAGCACCTACGGCTAAGCTGGCAAGCTTGCTCTAGTAGTGGAGTAAACAAAGGGACTTGCCGTCAATGAGACCGTCCTCGGGGAAGCCCAAAAGTTTATGAATGACAAAGAAGTTCCATCTCGACAGCGACTTTCCGGGAGTGAGCGAATTTCGCGTAGCAAAGGCTTCGAGCTTGTCGTCTGCTAAACCCAACTCAAAGTAACCGCCACCGATTACGCGGTAGCTCTAGGTAAATCTCGCCTCAATGAGCTGCACTACATTTTTCGCCCAGTGGAGTAATTCTCTACCACAAAATATTTATTTATAAGAACTGCGAGAACTGTCACTTTTAATGTTTGTATCACTGCTGCGTGGTGCACGTTAGAGACCTCAGGCTACGGGTTGTACCGCACTGGCTAAATTTCTCATCTACAGCTGGGAGACTCGTCGCCCGTCGAGGCAGACCAAGTTCTAGGCTGCATAAACATACACACACCCCAATCTTTTTTTTTTTTTTTTGCAAACAACAGTTTTAAAACGGGGGAAACGGCACTTTTTCTTGTTTTTCCTATAGCGTCCCATGCATTTGTTGGGGTAAATCAATGACCGCCGGTGGCGACACTCGGCCCCAGCTATCGAGGCCGCGGTCCGCGATCCAGCCTACTACAATATAGATCAGTGGGTCTCGCATATTCAAGCCTGACTGATCAAGCAGTCTGTCGGTGCTTTCGCGGTTACCGGGGTCCACATCTCGAAGACATATAGAAAGCTCCGCAAACATTTGCCGGTGAGTAACGAGACGATGTTACAGAATGACCGATGCTCGAACTGTAGCTGTTATTTTGCACCGAAGAAAGTCTTCGTTTTTTTTTTTGCGCTGGCTGTGCATATGAAATGCATTTTCGTTTCTTATGGCGTGTTGTATTTGGAGCCCGTCCATAGTGTACTTGACATATCGCTTATTGCTGTACGTATTAACAACACTTCTGTACTTGTTCGTTACATGATAATGGCGATGGCCAATCAGGCGTACATCTGTAAGGGTCGAAACCCTTCTGACTATTATTAATACGGAACGCGTCTTAGCAGCCGAACTTAATAAAACAAAAAGCAACCGCCCATCCGTCATGTTCCAGAGAGAGGTATCAGCAATGAGAAGCAGCCAAGAACTTAAAGCCAGACCGGAGCCTAGGAGATTTTAGTCAATCCTCAGATATCTCAAACTGACCTGACTCGACGTCCACCACTAGAAGATATTCCTGCAAGCCACGATGGGGAGCGACTCAAGGAAACGATAAACGTTCATTCAATAGACGTATCTCACTAGCCAGTTTGACTGCGCCTCCGCTGCCGTAATGCATCAAGGCACCAGTCTTTCTGCACGTTTGACAACGCTGCTGGAGCTCTGCGCGCAAGGAGCACGAGACAGCACGAGCCCTCGCATGCACGGCAGTCTGCCTCCTGGGAACTAAGGTTATGACGGCGGATATTAACATGGATGTCAAAAAAAAAAAAAAAAACTCCCGTTTAAAGGGCGCTCCTTCGCTCACATTGGTCGGGGCAAGCATAAATAAAAAGAGGGGGCAACACGCCTGGGTCAGCCTTCCTTGCAATTATTACATAGTGGGGTCCTAATCCCTTGTTATCATCTACGGTCACCGACTTATCTCAGCTAGGAGCGCGTTGTGACGAGGCTCAAGGTAAAACGCACCGATCTAACATTTTTTTTTCGCTTCAGCGATGCTGACAAAAAGACCTGGGCTAAATAGAAAAAAATATTTTTTTGAGGTGTGCCTCGAGAAAAGACAATTAAGCAACGAAGTCGTGTGCGTGTCTTCATTGCAATCCCCTGTAAGCCGTATAGATGTCGTATAGTTGTCGTAAAGTTGTCGTAAAGTTGTCGTAGAGATAACAGCTTCGCTGGTCCACCCTCTTAACATGAAGTGGATGGGCTCTACGTTTTTTTGTAATATTGTCCTGTTGCCATTTCTGAAATTGTTTGGTTTTCTTTCTGGATTACTTGTTATGCCACTGCTACCATATGTAACACCATGCAAGTTGACGGGCCGAGGGCCCGTCATGCTGCATGATGCAGCATTTTTCCTCGGTTTCCCTCTGTCACACATGTTTTCGACGGTATTATTAACTGAGGTTAGCCAGCTCAGTTGAAGTGAATGGTTGTTAGCGGCTCAATAACAGTTGGCGCCGCCGTGTGACAGTTATAAGAGTGCTAATGTAACCAGGGTTTAACAATGTAATTATTTCACACCAGAGCGAGAGACAGGTTGATAATGTAATTCACTGGCAAGTCTGCTCATTCCTTTTATTTTCTCAGGTGTTACCCTGCTACTTTCAGTTTTATTAGCACATATCCAGGTCGTCAGTGGAATCGGAACATACAACGAACATACTGAATTTCTTTTTTCATGGTTGAGTTTCATGCTATACAATGCTGTGACAACCTTGACTTTGCTTCTTGCGAAACAGAGCATGGTATTCACCGGAAAGACCCATCACTAAAACCACCACACGGATACCACAAGCCCTTTTGTCTAGGGTGCCTACATTTCTGTCTGCCTGAGGGTGAAGACATCCATTGTTGCCCTGAATGTGCCAGCGCGTGACGCTCTGGCGCACTCGGTGCGTGACTTGGGCGGTAAAATGGCGTCTATGCATTAGACAAAGCTACGCACTCGAGCTGAGTGACACCAGATGGCGCGCACTTCAAAATGCATAAAAAAACGATTGCGCGGAAAAATGGCTGAGATGTCACCCCTCAAGCAGATGCGCGCGTGTGTATGAAGGCACTCTACTTTTGTCCGGGCCTCTTCCTACGGCGCATGCTCCCAATTGACAGACATAACGAAGCTCTGGCTATACTAAATGCGCAAGCGTAGATTGCTGCAAGTCTGCCAAGAGGATTCCCCATGCAAGAGCAAAAAGGCTGCTCGGGTGCCGGGTTGAAGCCCCTCGTCATGTTTGTATTTGTCTTGAAAGTATCGTCAAAAGTGCCAAGACATAAGGTCTCTGCCTCGTACTACTCCGAGAAGTAAATGACGGCACAACACTAAAATGAGCTACCTTTGGAAGCAAATGGCTGTGCAGCAGTCACTCGAGGAACGTTTTTCGCGCGTTCGCACAGCAATACTTCTACTTCGTACCTCAATAAAACGCAAAATGTGAATTTTATCAAGGGACTTTATGCCGGAAGGCTGTCCTTCCTCAGCGACAAAAAGAAGTCAACAAACAGAAAAAGAAGACGACGACGACGAATGTAGCAATGTTCGGGAAAACGACGACGACAGGACGTTATTCTTTTGCTCATCTAAGTAGACACACTGAGACCTTGCACACTTCCATCCCAAACGCGGATTTCAGCTCTGATCTTCTTCCCAAGAAGGACGTCTGCGAGCCAATTGTTAGTGGGTAATAACCCACAGAATCAACACCCAACAATGGCCCAGTTACCCGACTCCGTTGTGCTGTGCCGACAGGAAGACGACTCCACCACGGAGTTCTCCGTGCCCCGGTCCATTTTGTCGATGGCGAGTCCTTACCTACGGGAAACCGTCCTGGAAGCTTCCGGTACTCAGCAGATCAAGCTGCAGTTCAATAATCTTTCCCAGGTATAGCTCGAGGGCCCCGACAAAAAAAAAAAAAGAAGGAAAAACCATTACATTAGCTTGATCATTCTGCATAGAGAGGGGAGAACAGAATTCGTGTGTTGTGGATGAGGAGGGCACATTTTATGAAACTCTGACGTCACGTGGTGTCACGGGGTCGCATGACACTGACGTCATGTGACCTCATGATTATGGTCACATGACATCATGTGACCTCATGATTAGGGTGTCCTCGTGATTACGGTGTCACGTGACTGAACAGTGTCACATGGTGTCACACAGTCACATGACCGCTTGAGTCACGCAACGTCATGGTGTCATCTAACGTTAGGGCGTCACGTTACACCCTATGACGTCAAGTTTATACAAGAAAATGGGCCATATGGTCTTATATAAAATGTGTCTTCAAACCTAACGGCCAAACGTAACGGACATATACGCGTTTTTTTTAGATGCGGAGCATCTCTTGCTCGGGTCTATGTCCCGCGGCGTCGTAGTCCGCACCCGCACTACGCACGCGCAACTCTCCTCCTTCCTCTCTCCAACAGCTGCCGTTACTCTCTCCGCTCGCTCTCTCTACCAGCTGCGTGCACTTCGCGTGGTTCGCTTCGACCACCGCGGCTTCGACTCACATTGCGCGCGCATGCCCAACTCTCCTCCTCTAGTCTCCTCTCCTTCAAGTGTGAATATAAGCAGCGGTAGCGCGCGTTTCCCCGGAGGAGTGAAAGGAGGATAGTTTTGGGCGCGCGGGTCGCAGCGCCACGCCAGGGCTTTCCAGTGGGGTGGGCTTTCCCCGCAACTCTGCGGCTGCCGTCTGCTAGCGTTTCTCGGCCGCTCGCGTCCGCCGCAGCCCAAATCCGGCAGGCCAAAAGAAATCAGTCAAGAAGGGAATAAATTAATTAAGCAAAGAGAAGCTATGCTTGCCAATTCTAAGGAGGATAATTTGGAAATGATGTAAATATAAGCAGAAGAAAAGTTATGCTAAATCTAAAAGAAGAGAGCTATCGGGGGCTGGCGCGGGGAGAACCGACGCGACGGAAGAAGGAGAAAAGAAAAATGAAATGCAAAAGGAAGGAAAAGATTAGCAATTAAAAATAAAGGCAAGCGAGAAGCTGTACCACGAGTTCAGCGCTGTTGACTCCACTCCACTCCGTTCTTCCGATGAAGTGTGATGGAAGCAACAGTCCCGTCAGTTGGTCGGTTGGCGCAAGCAAGCGTCAGCACCACGCCACAAACTAACAGCAACGCTACGTCCACTGAAGACAAAGCTGAGCAGCGAAGGGCACGCGACGCTGAGCGCAAACGCTTGAAGCGAGCGGCAGACCCTGAACTACGGCAACGAGAAGCGGCGTCCATTCGCAAGTTAACAACGTAATAACACGCAAGTTAACAACGTTACTAACAACGTTACTAACACCGTTAATAACACCGTTAATAACGATCCGCGATGCTCCGCATCACCCCATGGTTCCCCTCGGGAAGATGGTGTAATTTTTTCTTTTGTCGTGCTAGTTGTACAACGGAGAAACGTCTTTTTGAAGCAAGCAATACACGCCTTTCCCGTGATGTCATCGTGCCGTGTTAGCGGACATTTTGGTTTAATTCCTAGTTTATTCTGCCGAGAAAATATAGATTCGGTGGTGCCGAACACGTGCTGCAGCAGTACCACCTTGAAGTCAAACCCTGAGCTCCCCTCCCCCTTCCCCTCTTAATGTCATTAGAAGATGGATGGATGGATGAAGCTGGAGCCTTTTTAATCGGGCGGCGGCTTGCGGCACCTAGCCGTTTTGTTTTCTTTTTCTAACTAGTTGATTGAAGCAGCGTCGCCTAGCTTGCTTCAGCGTCGCCGATAGAGCGTCTCGCGGTGCCTCACAATCGCGACGCTAGCACGCGGTGATGATAAGACGGACGCGTTGCCGCTTGGCTGCGACTCTTCCTCGAGCTTCGGCATGTTTTTCCGCTTGCGACGGGTCGGGGATCCACTAAAGATGACGTCATCCGCAGGCCTTCTCTTCTAGGTGGTATTGGCTACAGTATGCGTGCGCGCTAGGCAGCAAGGCCTCCTCGATGGCCGCTGGTGTGACGCCGGTGCAAGGCACGTATTCGCGACTTCAGCGACATGCAGGGAGCCGCCACTCCCGGCAAATATGGCGGCCGCAAACAAGTCGTTCTGTATACCAGGCCCAACGCTCGGATTCAAGCGGGCTAGCATTGGCTTCAGAACGGTTTGCCCCGATTTTAATTCCCTATCGTTCAATACCTGCGGTGGTGTCGGCGTAAACCAGCTGCCAGAGGCTCGGCCTTCTTCTGAGAAGCAGTGAAAGCAACTGTCCTACCGCGCTGATGAAAGTTGATAAACGCGCAATAGCTTCGTTCAATTCACCTGCACCTCCTGCACCGGTGCAGAAAAGTGCAGAACAGGGTACGTCCGGTGTGCGTATTGAGATACGACCGGAAGGAAGTACGCCCCCTTACACATTTATGCAACGGTGCAGGGAGTGCAGGTAAATCGAACGAAGATCTTTGGTTCACGCGGCTGTGAATAGGTTGCGTTCAGGGAGACATGGGCAACACGCTGGTTTGAAGGCAACAGCAGAATCAGCAGAACAACTGTTCGTCCTACACAACATGAGAAGCAATGCGAGGCGCACCTGATCTGTTTGGCCATTATGGGTCACGGTCTTCCCTGCGGCCCTTTCTTTCCTGCTGTTTCCGTTGCTGTAGACACAACCAGCGCAACTTTCCTCGCCCTAATTCGATGGTAATCGCGCCAATCACCGACAGCATGCAATCACGTAAGCCACAAGAGACGATAACAAATCGTGCAAAAACCTGTTCCGGACAGTTCAGTGTTTTCCCGCTAGGGGCCATTCGTTTTGTTGGAGTCAAAAAATAGGAAGAAATAGCCACCCTCACAGAGCAGTGGCATCATGTACAGGCTATTTATTTAAGTGGTGGATGAAACATCATCCACCACGTTAGTTGTATGTAGAATAAAAATATATGCCTTTTTTATCCACCGAAGAAATTACGGAAGTTCTCAGCTTGGCGGAGGACAGCCCTTGTTTATTTGATTAACGCCTCTACGAGGTCGCGTTTTCTTCCCAGGCCTCCTTCGAGGGACTCAAAGTCTACCTGCAGAACGGATCGCCACCGGTGACGTGCTGCAATATCACGGACCTGTACAGCATCGCCTACAAGCTTAGGCTTCAGCCGCTGGTGACTAGATGCCTGAAGTTTCTGGCCGAGGCAGGGCCTGTGGGCCGCCAACTTGTCCTTCTGTGCAACGCGGCCCGTCTGGGACTGAATGACGAAGAGCAGGCCGCCCTCAAGTACCTCGTGGAGAGGTTCGACACCGCCGCACGGAATCGGTTGTTTCTGGAGCTTGACTGCAGGGGTGTCTGCACCCTGCTGAGTTCGGGTGAGAAGCAACACTCAAATTTCACGTTTGTGTGTAGACAGTGTAAGGTTTGTCTGACGTTGAGGTGCGGCGACACTGGCTTGCGCTGTAGAAAAAAATTTAGCCCGTGCTCCAGCACTCCCAACTTAGGGTCTTTACCGTGCATCACCCAGTAATGATACACGACTGCACATCAACCGGTACAATGCTCATCGAGATCGAAACGGGCAGGGTGAAGATTGAAGGTGAGAATCATCCATTTGTGCTCAAGCAATAATATGCTCACTGACCCATTTAAAAAGTGTTTCTTCAATGGCAATATTTACAAACGCCGACGCCAAACCAAAAACACCACTAAACCTGTAAACCTAAAATTTATACAAAAGAAAGCAAAAGAAGTAGTTGATTTAGATTAAAACAAAATGTAATCCATGAAATGAAAATGTAGCAGAACTTGGTTTAAACAGCTTGAGACAAAATTTCCCGAAAAACTAAGAGTAACAACACCGGCTGCACACGTGATTTAGCGGACGTCATCAGTGTTCTCTAACCTTCCATGGATGTCCTATGGGTGTGCACTAGACATCTCTTACACCCGAGAGCCAAAGGTTTGCACAACTTGGCTCTCTAGCTTTTCGGCCCCTAGAAGCCCAGAAAAGCTTTGGAGAAGCCTGGCTCACTCCCGTCACTGACGGCAGCACAATGACGTGGCTTATAGTATTCCCCTTCTTGCTCACTGATTTTTCCCACTGTGTTTTACCGGCTAATGTCGCAACCCCATTAGCTACGCAGCTATAATAACACAGTAACACAGTTTCTGCCGCAGCAAGACTTCCACAAGGCTTCGCATTAAACTCGTACTTAAAGTTTATTTAAATGGGCGATGCAACAATGTTCGTACTTGGCGCTAATACCGCATAGAAATAATCCATGACATTAATGACCTATAAAACACGCGTCCAGTTTTCACCAGACGAAATAAAAGTCTAAAAAAATCTAAAAAAGTGACTAGCGTTCACTCCCTAAACTCGCAGGCAGAACAAGAGGCCACGTAATCTGGAGCCGATTATATGCCGCCAATGTTAATCATATCCACGCATTGGGGTTGATTAGCACAGGACAGGGGCCGAGTTCCAGATATTGTTATGGTTCGGCTATTGTAGTCATTGTCACGACTGGACACGGGCCACTACCCGAATGTTTGTCCAGCTATTGATTATCACGAGCCCGAATCAAGTGCTAACGTAATGCTCGGGTTCAATCTATGAGCCGCATTCAAATATCGTCACTGGGCGGTACTGCGACGGCCCTGCTACGTCATCAAGTTTTGCGAAGGAGAGATTAAACGAAAACACTCGCTTTTGCCCTTGAAATTATACCGCAACAAAGGAGTTTCTTGGTCAGTGGCGTTGCGTGCCAGTATACTTGTGTCCCACTACTGTCAGCACACTCGTGTACCGTGAAAAACATTCCAAGTGAATATCGTTGCACGGCCCTTAAGACTTACACGTTGGTTAATGTCGAGTGTTAGGCCGTTGACTAGAATCAGTCTGTCAACTTCAAGACATGAGTGTTGTTTAGTCAGAGCACTTAAATTCGTAATCTACGCTCAAATGTTGAGCAACCCAACGATGAAATGGCTAAAGCTTCCTCGTGTGCCAATTTGTTTCCCCACTGCCGCAGACGTCTTAGCCACGGCTTCAGAAACCGGGGTGCTCCTAGCCGCCTTGACTTGGCTCGAGCATGACTACGAGGCGCGACTCAAGTTCAGAGACGCCGTGCTGGGATGCGTCCGCTTTCCTCTGCTTCCAGAGAACATTCTATTTGCCTGCATGGAGTCGCATCCTCCCGGCCGTGTCTCCCTACAGGGCCCTTTCGTCAGAGACAAGCTCATGGAAGCTGTCCTGTAAGTTTCTATTGCGCTCCGCAGATGAGGGGGACATACGAAAATCAAGCTTTTAAGCACGTGTGAATCCTCACGGGCGGACATAACTGGGTAGGTTGAGACCGAGTGCGAGATGACGGTGAGCGTCTACAACGTGACGAAGGATTAACGAAACAGGAGAATCATTCTGAAGACGCGCAATAGACCCTTTTCAAAAATCCGTCAAGCAACATTGGGCGTCCCCGTTGTTTGGACACGAATTGCGTGATTGTATCCCAGTCCTCGGCAAACATTGACGTAGCACCCTTGTCCAAATGTTTAAGATTTTAAAGGGAAGAGACATTGGCGCTATATGCTTTTTGTAATCTCACACTTTTGCCAGTGAAATCTTTATATTTGATTTGTTTGTATGACTACTTCGGGCCCTGACCTGATGTTATAACAAGAATTAAAAAGACACAATCCCGCCAAGGTGCTGGCATCCTTAATGAAACAAGAGAGCAAGTACACTGTCTTTCCCGTGGCTCAATTCCCTCAGGAGTTAACCAGGCTCAACATGTCTCTCAAAAACAACGAATTAATTTGGCAGTTCTTGCTTTCCTGGCGATTTTTATTACAAAACTTTGAAGAAATACTTGGGGTTTAATTGTGATATTTTTTAGGCATTATCTTTGGCATGCAGTTGCTCCTGCTGATCGAGAGTTTGGGCAGCCGAGAAGCATCCTTCATTCAAAAAGCTCGTGCTTGCAGCCTAGTAGTGGAATTGTTGTACATTCCAAAAAGCTGGGAAGCAAAACATAAATCGCAACGAAGGGGAAATGAAAACAGATAAGTATTAACTATGTGAATACGTTAAAAAATCAGGAATTAGGGTGCCTACATGTTTCCGCCGCTCCGCTGTTTAGGGTGGCGACAACGTTTGTCATAACTATTGCCGACAAATCAGTGCTGCCTACATCGTTACCATGGCAACCTTCGCTGTTTTCGTCAAACATTCTGTCACACTCGCCGGTCGTGCGCTCGGACTCCGCCGCTAATCCTCGTTAGGGCTAGGGAGTGCTCACCCCTCTCGTTCCGACGGCGAGGTTTCGGCGTTCAATGCCGGTCTGTGACTGTGGCGTGCCACCTTGTCGCGGGAACTCACGTTTCGATAAAAGTAACGCACACTTCCTGCTCGCAGCTTCAAAATATGAAACACCCGAGTAAAGAGAGCGACAGCCACGACGACCGCCATCCCGCTGAGCCTCCGACTCCTCTTATGAACGGAAACGGAAGTGGCCTCACAGTGTTGCCGGTGTGTCGAGACAACAGGAACTCAACGTTGTGTACGTTTAGCGAAATAAGAAGTGGGAAAAAATGGTGGTGGGAGAGGATCTGGGAAAGGGTAACAAGAAGTTGGCGCCACCCTAAAGCGAAGCGGAAGCATGTAGGCACCGTAGCGAGAATACTTTTCGAGCGAAAACAAATCGACAAGAAGGGATCGCTATGACGCATGCCATTTCTAGCGCTCGAGACATGGGAACCGGAACTCGTAGCCGGTTGCTTTGGGACCACGTCCCAGCGAGGCGCGGGCCGCGTGTTTGATACCCTTCGATGTATGGTCTGTATATAGTTTTATGAGAAAACATGTGCAATTGAAGTTCCACGAAAGTTACGTTTATACGCTTGCTGCCCGTCCTTGTGCCTTTTTGAAAAGCAACATATGTTCACCCTTTTGTTGTTACGCGTTTTAGTTTCTTCTCTTTTTCTGCATTCTTTTTTTTAGTACCTGTACCATTTTTGTATTAAAAAGCCTATTTCTCTGACCATTAAGACTTACTCGCTTGGTTGGTTTGCTGAGCTTTAGATGAGATGTGAGGTTCAAACCGATCGTCCTCACTTGAATTATATGGCTTAAGCATAATCAGAACCAGACTCGTACGTTACACATTACTGCAACGCGTTACTGGTACCCAGTTACTTTCTTTCGGTAACAAAGTAACTTTGCAAGACAGTGATCGAGTAACTCATTTTTGTTATTTATTTACGAGTAAGGAGTAATGGAACTTAGTTACTACCGAGCTGAATGTTTACAACACAGGTACCCAACCTAATTCTCCTCCCACTACGTTCTTGCGATCTTCAAGCCGAAAAAGAAAAAGCTAGATAGAGAAAAAAATGAGTACAAGGTGTGTCAGTATAGCTACAATTATCTCCGAATGAACCCGTTAAAAATCGAGGAATTAATAATGTTGCCAAGTGTTGGAAGCGGCTACTGCTTCAGGAAAAGGATGCATTCAGAATAATGAGAAACTAAAGCGTTACTTTCGAGCTGAAATAACGCGTTCCTTTTTATCGCAGTAACGAGTACCGTATAAAAAGTAACCATTATTCTTCAGTTACTTTATTACAGTAACGTTTGAGTTCTGAACGACGCTAAAAATGTTTCTTTAAAACAAACAACGCAGGTTTCACTACGTGACCTTGAGGGGACGTCCAGACCTCGCTCCCGAGGTTCGGCGTCGCACTTTTACGGGCACCGAGCCAGCCCCGCAATCCCTTGGCACGAGATCTCTCCCGGCGGACCCTCACGCCAGGCCAGTGTTCATGAGGCACAGCCTGGCCCCGAACCCGGCGCACCAGTCTCTCCGGAGCACCTCGGCCTCGGGCTCGTCGGAGGTCGTTCAGAGTGCGGCTTCGCGCATCAACGACGCCCACTACCGGAAAAGCGAACGGGAGGTGAAAGTAGCTCAGGCCGGCGTCAGGGGTTTCCTGGCGCGAAAGCACTACGCCAAGCTTCACGCCAAACCAAAGGTTGGTAGAGAGCCCTCGAGGCAAAACAACCTTGACGATGTTTCGTGCTCTTTGGGCCGCAATCAGACTTGTTCATACATCATACAGAAAGTCACAGTGTTTAGTGCAAACAGGATGAGAACATTACTTTTGGACACGCCTCAAATATGTTTGATGCATCTTTGCTTTATGCATGCGTGTGCTTCAAAAATGTCTGCAGACTGCCTTTTGCATGATGAATGAACAGCGTGAAAGCAACTTTATTTGCTTTCATTTTTTTCTTCTTCTGGGAACGAGACTGTTTGATGCATGGTGTGTAACGTCTTGGAAAATTCGGACAATTGATCTTCACGTAAAAAAATTGGGGCTCCAATCTACGCTGTGAAGGTGGTTGGTCAGCGAAGCTGTGGCATCACCTGCAACGATTGCCTACTGCACTATACGAAATGCCGCCGCCGGTCACAGCACGCCGCCGCTGGTCGTATTGCCGTTTCTTTTCCCTTTGCCGCTCCTAGTATTCACGCTGCTCCTCGGGAGTCCTAACTATGCGTGGCCTATTTATCGTGGTGCTCCAGCAACAATGAAATCTCTTGCTATACTCCGTTTCATCTTACGTTTACGCATATCGGATGTTACGAGCCATCGGAGCCAATCGGAGGCCGTGTGAGTGTCACGTGACCTTAGAGAGGAAGCACAGCGACGCGCGGAAAGCGTATCACGGGCCACGTCCACAGAACGGGATGGGCTAAGATAGCTCGTAGCATCCGCTGCATCCGGACGTAAGGTGGGTTCTTCTTTTATATATGAAAGGCTAGTGACGTCACTCCCCACGTCGCAAGCTGCCCTCGACCGCGGTAGCGGGAGCAGTTATCATTTATTATGCGGTTCGCACTTCACACGAGGGCTTCGAATGACGTCAACCCCTTTCGAAGCAGCTGCAAACCTAATCTTTACCGGAACGCGTGGGAGGGAGTTCCTATTGGTCATACGCGCCTTATCATCCATCACGTGGTTTTGATGCTTGTTTTGTGGTTTTCTTTATTGAAACGGATACTGAGCTGTATGATGTATGCCTGATTTCAAAGGAGATATGCTGTTCTGCCTTCAATTGTTAGCCGGGAGTTTTTTGCTTACAACGACGACACAAAAATTTCCTTGGCTGGTAGAGGTATACAGCTTCGCTGGAAAAAATCAGGCTCCCTGGCCATATACCTCAGTGCCAAAATAGGGAAAAGGCTCATTGTTTCACACGAACATCGTCGAACCTCATTCTGTCAGCAGGCACACAACTTCGTCTAGAGTAGGGTAAAGTCAAAATTAAAAAAAAATATATATATATAATTTTAAAGTCATTTTTTATATTTGCTTTAATATTTAATAAACACAGCATTAGGATATTTTTAAATGTCTTGACTTTATGCTTTCGTGTTATAGTGACACACAGTGTGTCTCATTATAGTGGGGTATAATAACATTGTGGGCTATAATGAGGCACAAATTAAAAACCTGATATACGATAAGTTGTTGGAATAAAAAACTCTTGAAACGCGCCGTGTGAGCTCCAACGCAGTCCTCATGAGCCCACTCCTAGCATTCCATGCACTCGGTCCATACTGAATGCGGGGTTGCTTAGCTCCAAAGTTCTTTGCATGCCAGGCACTGCCAGTCTCTTGTGGTGTGCATCGCACGGTCTGCCGAACGCTCGGACACTGCGCGCTTTTACGGAGGATTACTATTTTCTCCCCAGCTTCACTTTTTTCTATTTTTGTTTTTGTCTTTTTTAGGGCAGTGGAACACTGGAATTTGGTTGCTTTCGCACACATCATCTTTGCCTTGTGGAAAGATGACGTTAGAACAGTGCTTCTCTCCGACCTGCTTGTTCTCTTTTTCTGTCCTACGTTAGGAACAGAAGAAATTTTCTTAAAACTTGAAACGTCGAAAAGAGCGCGCCTTCTGTAATCCAGCCGTTTTTTTTAGAGCCGTTTTCTTTCTACATTTATTGAGTGGTTTGGCTTACTTTTGAAGCTCACCCTTTGATACAACAAAAAGTGTGGCAGCACTGCGAGTGCGAAACCTTGACACTTTCCAGCGCTTTGCTCATGTCACTTTCGCGCTATGAAGCCGTTGTTGTTGTGCTTTACACGTTCAAACCATCCTAGAAACCGGAAAAAAAAAGAATACGGCTCTAGAGGACCCAGGATACTCGCGCATTATCGACATGCGCGTCATAGAGTGCTAGATTGTCGCGTTTTCCCCCACGCGTATCCCGTTGCGTAAATAATTATTTCTTTACAAAACGCAACCACAGATTGCTCAAATTTGGTCCGCATTGAGCTTGTTAAGCATACCAATAAAATTAAAGCTTACATTCGCAGAATAGTAGATGTCAACCGGGGTGCACGTCTCGAAGCGAATCCTCGCGCTGAATTTTGCGCTTTTTTGGCGGGAAGTAAACACGTCAACCTCAACTCCGCATTTATTTTCTCCTGAACACTCTTGCCGATGGCTCTCAATTTTTACACATGCAAAGCGTACAGGTCACGAAATCTCTATGTGAAGTTTGAACGTACTCCCATTGCTTGTCTTGGAGGTGGATGGCGCTAAACACAAACTGTCAAATTTTTCCCCGCTTCTCATTTAACCTAGCTTTACTCTATACATAGCCAGCATGTAGAACGTCATTAGATGAGAACTAACTATTCCTGGATGCTCTATGAAATTGCACTTTGAAGATTATTTGGAATATACTCTTGAAATATACAGTTGAAAGGGGATCAGTTGGAGCTTTTAAAAATAGTGTAACGTTGGAGTGGCTCTAAAAAACAAAGGTGGCATTTTCATGGCTACCTTGTCGATTTGTATTTTTGTTACTTCTGTCATTTAGCGTGCCGAACCTCTTTGTTTTAGCTAAAATTTTGGGTCAGTATGCTATTCACACCTTGTCCTTTTATGCTTTCTAACATGTTTGCTGCTTTAAGCTTTGACGTTCTTTGAAGTGTTACAAGGGTGATTATTAGCTCCACGAGGGACCGATTGGAGCGCTAACATCGCTCTATATTGACGTAGATACCAAAATCACGTCACAGAGCCAGATATTTTCTCCGCTTTGCTTTGGTTTGGTCGTGCAAATTAACGCGTAGCAGCAGAAACTGTTTGCTGAGTATATTTTGTTTCTGCTATGACGCAAAACGTGCGTACGACAAAACCTAAGAACAAGTCCGAAAACGCCAACCGAAACGATCGGAAGTTTTGTGTTGGTTACGGTGTAGTCACTACGAGAGCTTCATTGCCGCCAACGCCGCTCGGATACTTCGCCATGGAGACCAACTTCTACGTGTTCTTTGCGCGCTCCCCGACTTCAGGCAGAAAAAAAAAACTTTCAGCCTTTTTATTTTGGTGAAGAAAGCCCAGCGAAGCTGTACTATGGTGGGAATGAAGTAAGGGCCGGCAGCAAGTCGGCAAGCCAGAGTGGAAACGCTGGAAACGTTGCCGCCATCTATGAGCGACAGTAGCAACCGGACAACCGGCAAGCCGGTTGTCTGGTTGTCGCCGTCGTTTAGAGATGGCGGTAGCTGTCCGGAGTTTTGTGTCGACATTTGTTTGCCCGCGGACACGATACTGGGGAAACTAGCCCTTCACAGTTCCGCTGTAAAAACGTACTTTAAACTACAATTCTCAGTGAGGGCCGCTCGACCTAGAAATTCCGGAAGCAAGGACAACAATCCCACCGACTTGAGCGGCCATAGCCGTACCAACAGGCAGGGCCTAGCAAGGCGCTCGTCACCCGCTGCCTACAACCAGCTGCCTTGTTGAACAGAATATGTTCGCATCACTTTTTTCTCTTCCAAGTTTACTCTTTCCGTATTGATAGCTTCAACCTAGGTCTTCCGGTTAGAAGGTGAATTTTATTTTTTCGTCATTTCCTTGTCATTTTTGAAGTGTTGTACGATGGTGGCGGAAGTTCTCGTCGCAGTAACAAACTCGCCGATTCTACCTGCTGTTTTTTTTGACGTACAGCTTAATGACTGTATGGATTACTCTGGTATTATCTGGTAGGTACACTTCATTTTTAGCGTGTGTCTCTGTTATTCCGAAATGACGGTGGTACAAACGTCAACACGAACTGAGTTAAAGAACATGTTTCGGTAGTTGCGCGGTATCAGACCAACATTTTCTTTGCCGATAGTCACTTCAGTATCGAGCCCTAAAAGTTACCGTAGAAGGTAAATTTATGATTATGTCGCACGTGTGTGATATTTCAACACTCGATTAGCTGTCAGAGGCGACAGCAGCCTCAAAGCCGCGCGAGCAAACTGAAAAAAAAAACGGCGATAGGAATATCAAGTTTGACACCTGCTCGGCCATCCTCGCGATTGATTTCTGTTTCCTCTGTCTGTTTCCGTCAGGCTGTAAAAATTAAAAACTAGCCTCGGAAAGCACGACGTCCCAGAATCTACCTGTCTGGTCACTTGACAAGCCTCCGAGTCTAAATCGACGACAGACTTCGTCGTTGTCAGTACGATAGCACGAAGCTAAGTCACTGGGTCCCTTTCAGTAGGCCACTATGTCATTGTTGTCGCGCTGCTTGAGTTTAATTTTGATTAGAAGTACAACGAAAAAGTTTAGCTCAAAAGCAACCCAAATAATTTGTTCAAATTAGCGAATTAATTATGAATTGCGAACGATA
The DNA here is from genome assembly GCA_037355805.1 of Ixodes ricinus. Classification (NCBI taxonomy): domain Eukaryota; kingdom Metazoa; phylum Arthropoda; class Arachnida; order Ixodida; family Ixodidae; genus Ixodes; species Ixodes ricinus. The sequence goes on from JAZHYW010015116.1 coordinate 214,982, forward strand.
CACTACAACCTGCATGCTACCAACGAAGCGTAGAAGCGGTCACGTGATCCTGGCTACTACGTGACGTCAAACCGAGGAGCGGTCAGGTGACGCCACTCCGTCTTTTCGGGGCTAATACCTACTACAAGAGTGGCAGACGAATTCTAAAGTATCAAGCAGAAAGCACCTACCTTTAAAAGCCTTCTCATCTCAGTTCTTCTCTTTTGCCATCGTAGCTCAGCGCACTGGGCGCTCTCCACCTGACCGACCTTCAAGTCCAGAAGGGCACGTCTTCTGTCGATGCCAGTGAGCAATGGGACGCCGAGCCCGCGCTGCGAGCCTTGCCGTGCATGACAAACCTCAGGGTTCCAGGGACCCTGATTCTCATCAGCGGTGGTCTGGATCCCAACGAGCGAATCAGCACCAGCTGCTCCCTCCTAGGCTTCACGCCCAAGGACTGCATGCTGTGGCGGTGCGGCAGGCTGCCGCAGCCGCGCCAACTCCACGCTTCCGCGTTCTTGGCGGGCTGCGTGTACATTCTGGGCGGCTTCGACGTGAGAAACTCGAACGATGGTCTGAGGTTCGCTACCAGGACCTGCTTCAGACTGGCGTTGTCCTCGGGAAAGTGGGAACGGCTTGCTGATATGAGGCACGCTCGCTGCAGCCACGCTGCCGTGGTCGTGGACGAACGCATCTACGCCGTTGCTGGCCAGAATGAGTTGGGCATGTAAGCGAGGCCTTAGAGCCGACTGGAGTTCAGTGTTAAACTAGAAAGGAGAACGTCAATGGTAGTCACCGGCCACAGGATAGTTGCTTACCTCCTTATGGTCTGCTGAACTGGACGTAGGTGTAATATAGAAATACTGTGATGTTGAACAAGATAATCTGAACGGCGAGGGACCTAGAGTTTGCAGTGGGTTTAAAAGTATAGAGTCGTTTTCTTGCAAGGTAGCCCAATTGATGGACTCGTGCACAATGCTAGATTCAGTGGCACAAAATATTGCATCGAAATGCAGTCCGCCAGAGCTATCAAAACCGAAGGATTGTCTGTCAAAAATAACGAAGGTAGAACGCATTTTACTTATGCCAATTATGTACCCAGGCAAGGAAGATGTCATTTCTGATAAAATGGATGAACCTTGTTAAAATTTGATATGACAGACTATATTTCCTTCTCCGCATTCTACTTGCAATGCAGAATTAAGGACGCATATCATGATCACGCATTAAAAACCCACCTACTTGACTATAGTAATCAGAAATTGTTATTTTTGTACATAAGTTTATAGCAGACAGGTGACGAATATTTCACTTCCAATACCTTTTTTGACGGCAGTTCCTGAGTTCAATCGGTTTGCAACGGCACTGACGGATATGCGTTTCCCGTTTGACTATGATGACTAATTATGCCGCATTGTACTCTTGTACAGTGCGATGATAGTCTACATCAAGGAGCCTCTCATGTCCTAGCTATAGACCTTTTTCGTTTACCCTCGTCCTTAGCCACGTAGCTACCAAATACATCATGCGGGTTAAAAAAAGCGAAGCAGTACAACCTGGAACGAGTAAAAAAATGTCGGAGCACACGCGCCCAATTACACCCGCCATTGCTGACCGTCTCTTGTCTTACTCAGATGCTGAGCCACTGAAGAGGGAATTGACGTACCTCCACAACAATTTTGGAGAGGACACGGAAAAATTTAAAATGACAATAACCCGCCCTGCTATGGCAACGATGAAATGAAGTAAACATAATAAGAGGAAGCAAATACCGAAGGTCTGTTATGGCGGCTCCCGAGCACAGTTGCTGCAAAGCTTCGATGTAAAAAAGAAAAAGAAACAAGACAAGAACGATAGACAGTCGCAATTAAAACGTGAGCTTCTCCCAGTGGTGTGACGTCACCAAAACGATGTTTTCCCGCATACCGGAACTTCCGCAATTCAAGATGACGGAGTCCGCGTAGAAAATGTCTGTAGATGGGAAATTCAGCCGGTGCAGTACGAAAGCTAGCCTTGGGTCAGTGAGGTGGCATCACGCAGTATCGACAAAGACCCGCAGTGCCACTCTACTCCATTACACATCAAGTCCGAATGAAGCCAACACCAATGGAGTCATTCAAGCACCGCCATCCAGAAGTGCACCGTCATGGTTCTGGACGTCATTGTGCGTCTTCTATCTCCAGCTAAAGTTTAGCAACTTTAGCTGGATGACGGCGCATTTATTGTGTTCGATCGGTTTGGTCGGTTATAGACCGGTGCAATGTTTACAAACAAGTCACTGTTTGCCCACAACAGGTGTGGGAGCTGCTCGAGCGAAGAAACCAGATTTGCGCGAACGGAACGTTGTGGGCATGCGCAGTAGCGACAACAGCGCAACCGCAGCGGCGTGACGTCACAGCCGCGTATTGGTGTACAGCAAACGCACAAAAACGACGCGCGCCGTGACGATGCACTTTTTGGCGCTGCTTGATTGCGACTTGATCGAATTGTAGCGTCGGCTGTGGTCCCATTGTGAGGGAAGTGAAGTCCCTCTATTCTTCTTTTACAAGTAACGACAACCAATATAAACGACAAAGCACATTCCGCTGCAACAAAGTGGCGGCACTCAGTTCAAACCTCTGCTGTGCGCCATTCACCATTCGCTTCCTAAAACCTGCACCGTCACGCAGTCTGCACTTCAAAGAATGTCGCTACTTATAGGAAGCTCTGGTTTAGAGACTTTAGAATGAAGCAATATATAGTCGGCACAGCGGTCAAGCTGAAACTATATAAAGTTCGGACGCAGCTTCCTGAGCTCGGTGGAGTGGTACGACCAGGGTTCCGACGTCTGGTCCGAACTGGCGGTGCCCTTGCCTTGCCGGCTGTCCGCCTGCGGCGTGGCCTCTTTTCGGGGCTCACTTCACGTGGCCGGGGGTCTGGTGCAAACCGCGGAGAGGCAGGATCTGTACCTCATTTCCACGCTGGAGCGCTGGGACGGTCATCGTTGGACCATAGCGGGACCCAACCTGCCATCGGGACGAGGTCTGAACGGAAAAAAGAAGATACGAAAACAAATTTGGCGCTTTCGTTTAAACAGCGTAAATGCTTGTTGACTTAAAATACCTTACGTCTTAACAGCGTAAATGCTTGTTGACACGTTTGAACAGCGTAAATGTTTATCTTACAACGAAGAACACACACTGGCGCCATCTATCGGAGAGCCGTGGAACGCTTGCCAATTCCGTATATTCCTTCTTTTTTTCGCTCATTGACACTTTTATTTTTGCTTGAAAATTTGTTGTTTTTTTGTTATAACGACCATTTATCATAGATCGTACGTACATTTGCTCTCTTCAAATACCGTAAAACCTTTGCTCTAGTGAAATGCAGTTCCAAAGTCACCGCATAGACGGCGCCAGCGTGCCAGTGTGTTCTCTCGTCGTGAGAAATGTTAGAGAGGTTTTAAGGTGGATGGTCCTAAATAGTCGCAAGTGTGTGAAGGAGTTTGGAAACACTGGTTTACGCTGTAGATGTGCAGGTGTGCACAGACAGATAAGCAGGCGTACACATACATAATAATGTAGTTATAACATAAGAGGAAGAAACTGCACAATTAGCAGCTATGAAAGGAGGGCCGAGACAGAGCTCCCCACGGTCACCCCTGCTCTTCATGATATACCGAAGTGAAATGGAAGAAGAAATTAGAACAGATCAATTTAGGCTTTGTTGTGAGTTATAGAAAAGGACGGGGAAGTGTATTATGAGTAATATCAGGACTAATCTATGCAGACGATATGGAACTCATGGCAGATAACCCCTGTACGTTACAGGAACTATCTGGAATATGTGAAGAAGAGAACAGCTTGGGCCTGAGTTTTAGTGGCGACAAGTTTGGAGTAATGGTGCTCAACGACGAAAAGAGGGAACCCCTGAAAATACAAAAGTGAAATAGACCACGTTGAAAAATACAAATATCTGAGAGTTATGGGGGAAGGGAACATCTAGAGGAACATAAAGATGATATCATTCAAAAATGGAAAAGAAATCCAGCTAATATGAAACTCAAGACACTATGGAATTATAATAAATACGATATGGTCAGGGGTATGTGGAAAGTAATGATGGTGCCAGGACTGTCTTTTGGTAAGGGGTACTGTCCATGAGATCAGAGGTTCTATTAGGATTGGAAATTCGACAAAGAAGCGTAGGCAGATTGTCACTGGAAGCACATGAAAAGACACCAAAGGAGGTAGCATAGGCTGACATGGGCTGGTCGTCTTTTGAAGGTGAGGAGGCAATTAGTAAGTTAAAATTTGAACAAAGGTTGACCAAAATGGATGATACCCGGTGGACACGAAAAGTATTCAAATATTCATACATGAAAAGTTTGAACACAAAAAGTACAAACCGAACCCACAAGCCGACAAATAAATACCTGCACACTAGTGATGGGGCTCATCAGACTAGTTCAGGGGAAAAGAAAGCTAGATAGGCAGAACGGAAAATATGGGAGAGATGAATGAAATTAAAATCAGCTTTAACAATGTATAAGTCACAGAAACAAGACATAAGAAAAGAAAAAGTGTTTGATAATTCACTTGGAAGTTCTTTGCTGGTTGAGGCAAGAACGGGAGTGTCAAAAAACAAAGACGTATATGTCTAATTTTCAAGAGATACACACATTATGTGTCATAATGAAAGTGAGACGCTAAAATATTTGGCTTTGAATTGCACAGAACTTTACCCCGCCCTCCCTGAAGAAGTGACGGATCTGGCGAGGGCGCTGGATTTTGCTAGCGAGGATGAGAAGAATGAAAAAGAAAATGATTCCAATCACAAAGAGGAAGTAAGAGAATGGTGGAAATTATACAGGAAAAATTGAATGAACTAAAAGAAACTAGCACAGCTGGGGACAGGAGGGACAAGGTAAAAGTGGGGCTCCCTCCCGCGTGGCTCCGTCCCAAAGTCTCAATCCTAGTCCCCAGTGGGCCCGGTTTTGGGGAACCACCGAATAGGTTTGACCATATAAAAACTGACGACTCCCTCGCTGGGAGGAGAAGGCGAGGGGTGGGTCTTGAGCTGTTTGCCCGATCCCCGAAAGGTCATCCTGGCGATATCCCACACTGCCTGGTTGTAATTACAAAAATGCAGAGGAAAAGCAGGTTGGGTTAGAAGGGCAAGAAGAGGAATAACGGTTTTGGTTTCTAGGCTAGGTGGCGAAAACTACCACTCGTTATAAAGGGTACTGCCATTAGCATCCATTCATTCATCCATGAAAATTTAACCAGTGCAATATGACTGATAGCCTGATGTGTCTAACGCGCAACGCGCAGTAGTGATACAGAACAGCTCGCGATATGATGCTCATTGAAATCAAAACGGGAAGAAGGCGGGGGGGAGAGGTATTAGAGTATATTAAAGGATTGACATCAGAGAAGTATTGTGGACACTACAACAAACTCTCGCCACATTCGTTGTCCCGGTGCACGTTCACACTAGAGTTGCACGCGTTAGTTCTGGAGCATTAATAAAGCCAGGGCATGATCAATTCTTTACTCTATGCTCGTTCTATGTATCTGCCCCGGTGTTGACTGCCGCAAAACCCATGCACACCTGGCAGTGTGATTCCAATGGTTACTAAAAAATAGGCTTCTTCCATAAGCACTCTAAGGTTGGTAAAACTAAGAATACTTCAGCGCAGGCTAAGCTATAAACTCAAAGTTGCTCTCTTAATAAAAAGAGAGTCCATATACGAGGGCCGAATGAGAATTATGATGAAACTGATTCTGTTTGTTGTTTTTGCGAGGAAATAAGCTGGGAGTATTGTGTCGATGTTTGTGTAGGTAATACATCCACATGTCTGACCCTGCAGTTGTATCATCATAGACATTAGCTTTCTGTCTCAGCGAGTGAAAGCACTTCATTCGTGTGGTCATTGTGGATGAGAATGAGAAAGTCATGCTCGTTAGAGTATGGCAGAGGTGAGTGACTGAATTTTTCAGTCACCTTTAAGGAATGGTAACGGCACTGTAACATTCTTCACATAGCCCGGATGCATCGCCATGTGAATTGTAGGCATTTTCAACACTGAAAAGAAAAAAGAAAACAATACTGCACGGAATGACGTTCTTTTCATGCGATGGATTGAACACAGTATTGGCTGTAGCCCTGAACGTGATGTCGCAAAACATTTTTTTATATTTGTTTTAATTGTTTTTCAAGACATTTTGACCAATGTATTGTATGTGATGGGTGCTACTTTGGAAAGAAACGCCGATCAGTGCCTGTGGAGTCATCCAGTTAAAAAGAAATCGGTCTAATCATTTTTAATGAGCCCTCATAAAATAAAATATTAGTGAGTACATGTGCCACTTTTCCCAATCTGGTCTAGCACCCCAAATCATTTTATATCAAGGATGTCGCATGTTTTTGCGGGCGCAGAATCTCTGGGGCTTGTGGAGCACGCGGGCAAGCTGTACGCCATCGGAGGCCTTGCCAGAACCAAGGAGGGACAGCTACGAGTACTGCCGGACGTGCTCATCTACGACGGCCAGGAGGACGTCTGGAGGATTGGGCCATCCCTACCAGAGTCCTTGCACGCCTGCCACGTGGCATCTGTGGGTACGTTCTTCTTACAAAACTACCCTAACGCCACTGTAAAAAAAAAGAAGATATATATTGCATTGTTATACATTTCTGCGAAGCGTGTGGATTACGCCCAACCTTGCTATTATAGCTATTGGCCCCGAATAGCATTGCCAATATTGTAGACGTGTGCAACAGTTTACCTATGTAGCTCCCGTGCGGTGATTTTTTAGGGCACATACAATAGGCTTAAAGGAAGCTGAAGAGTCTCTTGAAACAGAAACGGGTTCGAGGGTACTTCTTGCGTATTTTGATCCCGTGAATTCGAACATCACAAGCATTTGACTCAAACATATCACTAAACGTGAAAAAAGAAACAAAAAAACTAATTACTGACGTGTGACGTCATACAAAGAGGTTTTCAACTGCCTTGCGCGTGGCGCTTTAGACGGGACGTGTTCAGCGTTTTCGACTGCTGGGGTAAGGTTTGCGGGAGGCGTGGGAATCTTCAGATCACTGCGTAACGCCAGGTTTTTTCTATTCCCACCGAACTCACCGGAAAGGGGACGAGGCTATGGCCTTTTTTATGCGCTGTTGGGGCTACTTGGCACGTCAATCTGAAATATAATGATATTCGTGATCACGTTGTCATAATAAAGATGATTTAGGTGTTTTTTTTCTTAAATACAAAACCGTTTCACTTTTTCTTTAAAGGGTCACTGACAACCCCAACATCGATACCTTTTTTTATTATCATTGCAAACGACTTTAGATGATTACTAGGGATTCCCCTAATATCAAGCTTGAGAACTGTGTATTTGCGGAGAGAAAAAAAAATATTTTCAGAGAGCTTGATTTGAAACGCTTACACGAATCTGTGACGTAGTTAGGCGAAATGCTGCACTCCTCGTGTTCTTGGATGGCTTGAAACAGGAAGTGCCGTTTAACTTCTCTCTTTCCCTCTTATCGTTCGTTGGCACGCGCACGTGCGACTTGGTCAACCACCAGAGTATTACGCGAGACCTTTCTTCCCGTGTAGATGACGCGTAACGTTTTAGTTCTCTCTCTTTTTTTTTTCTTTTTAACAGTTTTAGTTGGTCTAAAACGATTTTTTATAAACTAAGAAAGAAAACTACGTGTACAAGACCTTGGTGAGCGACGTTTGGGGCGATGTGGCCAAGCCGCTGCTTAAAAAAGTGCCACGCTAAACAAGTTTTCCAAAAGATAAACCACACAATAATGCGTGGTTGTCAATCCCCGAAGAACAGCTGCAGGGGCCAGTCTCATACCCCCTAATCTGTTCTCGCCACTCTGTTGACTAGCGCCATGAGAAAAACTGATGTACCCAAATCGTGTGGAGTGTAATTTTGACCACAACTGAAACATTCCGCCGCTTCGACGAACTTTCCGGCGTCACTCCATATTGAGTAAATAAAGAAAAAGCTAGGAGACGGCCGATGTTTTTGTCACTTACACTTCCGGTTTCTGATTATTATTTTGCGAAGTAATCACCATTTTGCGAAGTCTTTACAGTCGTCGTGAAAAACGTGTTTTAGGAATGACAATAATTATTATTACAAACATGACACTTGCGACACTTCCTAACGTTTTCAAAAATGCCTTCGCCAATTACATCACCAATAAAAGAAGCTAGGAGGAGCTCAAATTGTGCGAGGAGGATAAACTTTGACGGGCTCTTTTCAGGGTCAATTGCCTGTTCTTTCGCGAATATCTTTTTTTGTGTGTTTCGCCAGTCGCTTCCGAAGTCTCGGAGACGGCAAAAAAGATACCGATCTCTTGTGTGTCAGTTGCCTTTCAAACAAAATATTCAGACTGGCAATATTGACCCCATGAATTACTAGTGGGATACGTTTACGATTGCCATGTACGGAGATTACGTTAGGACTTTGTTCATCTCCAGGAAATTAATGCAAACTCCGCAGATGTTAAAACTGTAGATGTTAAAACATCTACAGCTGAGACACCAGACGCCCACTGAGGCAGACTAACTTCCGGCTGTATAAACATGCACACAACAATTTGCTTACCTGTGACAAGATAAAATCACAGTCTTAACATCAGCGGACTTTCCATTAATTTCCTGGAGATGAACAAAGTTCTAACTTAATTTCCTGCAGACAGATAGACAGACCGCAGACACAGGTAATAACATCACATTTTTGTGTTGTATTTTGTAATTATAAAGTATAAAGCTTCGAAACTTTTCCTCTAATGAGTTAGTTACTGTGCGTGAGTCTTTTATATATGAGCGTCGAATATGATTGCTCCGAGTTAGGTTGTTGATGAATAAATTCTGAAAATGACGATTTTGAATCTCGGCCGAGGTACCCGCAATTTCGCGGGTGCATACAAAGAAAGTGTTGTCTAACTCAAATCTGGATTACACGTCAAAATATTCCCAGGTATTCTTAATTCGCCTAGTTTTGAGGGGGCGTATTAAATATATACCTCCTTAGCGCGCAAACTTCCATATGGTTACCTTTTTTTCACGAATAAGAGCTCAAATGCGACAACACCGGCTTGGACATTGATTCTGCTCGATCGTTTACATTTTCGACCACCAGACGGCAAGTTGACGGTGATGTGTGGCTTCCGGTCACCGCACGGCATGACACATCCTAGCCCGGTGATCCTCCAGCTCCAAGGCAATCATTGGATCCCTGTCGCCAGGCTCCCCGTGCCCCTGGCCGGCTGCTCCGTCGCGGTGTGCCAATTTGGAGACCCCGTTTCGTGCACGTCGCCCTGAAGTTCAGCCAACGTCGCACCAAGCAACAACTGCGTACCTGTGGAGATCTCCCTCAAAGCGCGCCAGCATTTCCGAAATTAATCGCAACTATAGTCGCTAAATTTCGTCTTACCCCCAAAGGCTGGTTCACACACTTCCGACTCTTTACGACCAATGCGCCTTAAAACCTCTTGTGATCTCTTGCGGCTAGAGAACAGCTGTCGCTATCTATTGAGTGTTCGTGGAAACCCTTGCAATTTACCTATAATTCCTACGTTTATTTCGATCATAATATTTTTTCTTTAGTTGCTCAAAAACTTTTGCCAATGTTATAAACCATAATTTTTTATACACAATGCTAAATGCCGCAAATGCAAAAAAAAAAAAACTTCGCTCTAGTAAAATTTAGTTTTAGGACCTCCTCATAGATGGCGCCAGCCTGCTGGGGTGTTTTCTTGTAAGAGATCATAAATACTGGGTCATAAGAAAGCGCGAGTGTGTGAACCAGCCTTAAGTCCGACAAGAGTCGACGCCATACGATTCGATGGCGGCAATATCAAGCTGCGCCAAAAGTGCATGGTCATGCCGCTCGTTTTCTTTGTGGGTCCCCTGTCCCCTTCTAAACGAATCACACACTGTAAATGCCCCCATGATCCTGCACTTCTCTTTTTCTCTGCACGTGGCTGGTTTAGCCGGTGATATATGATACGCACAAAAACAACAAACGCCATTACAACGTTTGTTTTTGTTTTTTTGGCTTGGAATGATTGTTTTTGTTTTATTAAGCTGTCGGTAAGAATATCTTCGATAGCGCGCAGGGCCGCACAAATTTCAGATAATAGAGAGATTTAGTAGATGGTTCCGACGACTCCGATAACGATACTCAATATTCCGTCGCCGCCGCCTTTGCGCATGCATCGTAGCGTTAACGGGTGTCGTTATCGGGGCCGCCGGAACGGTCTACTAAAACTCTCAAGTAAAATAATGGGTACACCGTGGCATCATGAAGAGTGTTGCAGAATGCGTAGCGAATCACCGCTGCCTGGGTATTTTAAAGTGTATTTCGGAGGAACTCTTTTTTTTTCGTTCCGTTTCTATTTAACGAACCACGAAGAAAAGTTAATGTAGAGAGTCACCGACATGTTAAGAAATGGAGGGTGTGGCCAGGACCGGGCATCTTATTATCGTTCAGCAACCAATGAGATTGGGGGGGGGGGGGCATTCGCCGATCAAAACGTCAAAGAACAAATCACAAAGAAAGAACCACGAACATAATTAGCGCTTACCATGCGCTTCTTAAGTTCTCAGTGACTAGAGTAGGTAGAAAGAGGTTGTAAAATAAAAACGTAAAAAAGTCTCCCTTTCTCTAAATATTTGTTGGTATTGATTTTTTTTTCGACCCCATCAGCTACGCAGCGTTGAAATAAACCTGGTTTATGACATCCCAAGACATTTACGACTCGAGGAAGTTGGACAAATTAGAATTTGTGGTTGAAGTGCGAGACTGTAAATTAACAACTCCGTCGATTTTTGTTTTGTTTTGTTCTTTTCGTGCTTTACTTTTGCGCTTTTACGTTGTTGTGTTTTTCTATTGCCAGTGTTGACGGTAGTTGCCGTGGACAATAAACTGCTCAACCTAACCTCAGATTCGCGCGTTTCGGCACCGAGACTCTGAAAACAGAAAAAGAACCGAAGTACGACGAGCTATAAACAGTTAGAAGCTGGGAGTTGTCGAGAAAGACAGGACCTTTTATTTTGACGATTCGGAACACATTTATATTACCTAACGGAACAAGTATGAAGCTGTGAAGTTTGTTCTTGAACAATTTCACTTCAGAATTCAATAACATATTGTACGTTCGTTTTCTTGTTGTTGTCGTTTTTCGGCTTTCTCTATGTACGGTGTGCATTAGTAAGTACAGAGAAGAGACGCTTTTATCCTGGTATAATGGTATAAAGCTAATTTTGAGCATCCTATTTTGGATTTCTTTTCATAAACAAAAAAAACGTTCAGTAATCATTCAAGATGACCGCAGTGGGACTGAAGCGTTAAAGGGGTACTCCGACGACTTTCTTTAGTTACCCAAATTAACTATATTTTCGGAATCAGCGATCTTTATCCTCTACGGTATGCTACTCAGTATCGCGAAGTTCAAAATAGAGATTGAGAAATCGGCAAGTGAAAATGATGGCAAAACCGACATTCAAATATACCCGCGCTTTTCAGTGCCGCGACGTCAGGGGCTGGCAGGCTTGCAGGTCGAGCGGGCAGTCTACAAATGCACTATGCGGAGCATTTTGTTTTGTAATGCTGTTGCGCGGCTGCTGAAGCGAGCTTCCAAAGCATTCTTCCGACACCGTGAAACGGCTCGTAATTAGTTCGGAACGAAGTCATTCCAAAGAGTCAACCCCTGCCTCTCGATGACGTGACTTTTTGTCAATGTGGACTTCGCAAGTGCCACGACTTCTTTGTGACGTCATTCAGGTGCAGTGCCGCATCGCCGTCTAATCTTCCTTCCGCCATCCTCACGCTCAATTCTTTTTTTTTTTTGGGGGGGGGGAGGAGGAGTTGGTTTAGACGGGGTTAACAAACGCACAAAAACGACACGCGCAGTAACGATGCATTTTTCGGAGCTGGTTTATTGGCTTAATCGGATCGTAGTGTTGGCTGCTGTAGGACCTAATGTGCCAGGCCACCACTCGTCTGAGAGAAAATAGAGAAGATAACTCGTTTGTCTTTTTCTTTCCCGTCGCAAAACAAGGAACTACTCATCACCGAACACTCAGTTTGAGCCTTATTGTAGCACCGGCGGTAGGGATAAGATTTCAAAGTTTCGAAAGCCCCACCGTTATTTTAATCAAACAATGTAGAACCGATTATCCGAACGTTTAGTTAAGGAAACGGCGGCCAGCGGAGCTCGTGGAGACGAGGAGAAAAACAGGGAAGTTAGTCAAGACGAGACGGGTTTCACTTACAACTCAATAACGGGTCACTTGATTTTGTTCTTTATTTTCACATTTTGCCAGAGTATTGAGCGGGGACATTCACCTGCATTATTGGATGACCGTGAACAGTCGGCATCTAAATGAGCTGGCTCGACGGAACGACCGCCAGGGTTGCGAAAGTTCCCCATGGGGAGCCCCTGTCGCGATACGCCGTCCAGAACGAGGCCGGCGAGGCTGGGACGGACTGCTGCGATTTCATGCACGGGAGAGGTCGGTAGTAAGGATCAGCCAATGACAACTGATCGTAAACAAGAAAAAGAACACACACACATACACACAAACAAAGAACATGAATGCCGTGATGATGCATCAAAACCAACAGCCGGCCACGCAACGAGAGGCGTCAAGTTCACCTTAGATGCGCGACTTATCCTTTCTACCATCCTCCCCCATGCATGAAATCGCGGCAGTCTGTTCCAACCTCGCTCTCGGCGGCTTATCGTGACATCTGCGCCACATGCGGGATATCGGCCGCTCCGGCCAGCGTTTCGGCGATTCAGCTTATTTTGATGCCGACTGTACATGCCGCATAAGTATTTGTAAACGTTCAACCTCGAGAACTTGGTCTTACCATGTAGAGCGGGCTTTACCGCGGAGACACCCCTTATGTGGGGAAGCCAACGTCTCTGAAAAGTTGGGGGAAGTAATATTTCCTTGAGTGTGGAAAAGATAAAAGAAAAATAAAGAAAGAAAGTAAAAGTAATTTAAGAAAGCGAACCAGTGAGAGAGATATTACCATATAAAACGCTGGGAAAAAATGTTTCACGAAACCATAAGAAAATAAAAAAGTGAAAGCCGTTAACAACTCCCTGTAACGCCGAATTAGAGCGCAGCTCTTGAGGAGGAGCAGGAAGGGTACTAAGGGGAGGGTATACCCCTCCTTCCTCCTCCTCACCTCCTTATCCTCCTCCTATCCTCATTCTTCAATCTACTCCGGGGGAGGTCACGTGACCTAGGGGAGGGGGGTCACTTGACCTCGGGAGGGAGGGTCAGTGACCTCGGGGAAGTGGGGGTCACATGACCTCGGGGGTCACGCGAACTCGGGGGTCACGTGACCTCAGGGGGTCACATGACCTGGGGTGCACGTGCCCTGGGGGTCATTTGACCTGGGGGTCACGTGACCTTGGGGGTCACGTGATCTCGAGGGTCACGTGCCGGGGAGGGTCATATGACCTCGGGGGGGGGCTCGCGCGGTGCATTATGGGACATTTCCCATAATGCACCGCGTGGTTACGCCGACGGCGACGGCGACGCCGACGCCGCTCAAGCCGGAAACGGGCGCCTAAGAGCTGCGCTCTAAAAGAACTGGAGTGTCTTAAAGGGTACCCAATCGAAACTTAAAATATACCTCACACGTTTAGAAATACGTTAAACATGATCAACTCTATCTGCTAGCTACAATCGCACGCTTTTATTTCAAACGGATGGCGGTATTTTTCGTTCTAAGTGTTCGATTATGGAGAGCGCTTCAAAATCAGTCATCGGAGAGCGCGGTGCGTCTCGGGATATCTGTCGCGCCCGTGACTTCCCCGCGACGTCATCGGCCTCCCTATCGCCAAGCGTACCGTAGTTATGAGCGTTTACACTTGGTTGCGTTAACACGTTACTACCTCGCTTAGTCAAAGTGCCCAAGGCCTGTCACATATCACCAGGATATTGAGGAGCTGGCGGAGTTGTGCGCGAAATAACTACACGTAGTACGTCGTCAGCTCCGCGACTTTGCTGATGGACATCGGCAACGTCGGTTTCGGACGCGAGCTCGCTACACTTTGAGCGGGATGACATCGTCACGAGACGGCTAAGGTACTTCTGCTACTTCGCGCGAGGCGAGGTGCTGTTAAACTTCCTACCTCATATTGTCTAAGGTGACGGCAGTACCATATGTGATATGTGTAGGACGAGGCAATGGCTGCTTACCTGATTTTCCACCGACTTATCACAACCACCAGTCTCAGCGAGGGCACCGAACTTCACGGATACATGAATATCGCTTTTAAGGCGCCATATCCGTTTGGCATCCTTCATTTATTAAAGCCAGCAGGGAAGCAGGCCGAGTCCGGTGAGGTGGCACGGCAGTTTCATCACTCGAGTATTTCACGCAGCGTATTGCAACGATAGGGCTGTGACTGCAGCATTGTCACGCCACCACGAAGAAACGCGAACACCACGACGATTTTGCGACATTCCTTGTCACAAGAGCGACCACTAAACGATCGAGGGAAGGCATCGGCGTAAAGGAAGCTTGCGCTCGTCTCGACGGGACGCGATTTTTTGAGCGAAGGCACAGAGCACGGAGAACCCAAGTGTAGAATTCTAACATTGTCACGTAAAAACTACCACGAAAAAACGCTCGCATCACCACCATTTTGCAACCCGACTTGCCTCAATGGCGAACACTAAACAAATAAAGAGAAGCGATCAGCACTGCTTACAATGGTCTCGTGCGTCTAGTCCAACGAGGCTTACGCATCCATAGCACATTAGCACGTCGACGGCGACAAAGTTGGACGCCGAGGCGATCTCCGAATCCTTACATGGTCACACAAAATCTACGGTGCATAAAAACGAATACCGGCACGGATATGCGATGTAAACCCGGGTCACATCCAGAGGAAGGCGTCTCTCGGCAAGAACGACGTTGAAAGCAGCGCGCACCATGTTGAAAAAGAGTTCATCAGCCCCCACGTCAGTGACGTCAAAGAATGAGTGGGTTCCATTGGCTGGCGGAGTAAATCCAAGGTGGACAACTGTGATTTAGCTCTTTTGCGAAACTTTCGGTATTACGTTCTGGCCTAGGTAATCTGCCCTAGTGAGCGTACTTCCCATATAGCGGTGCTGCCATCAGAGGCCGATGC